>CANUEY010007283.1:0-35405 GCA_948099555.1 Croton setiger | reverse complement strand
TCGGTTTCCGAAAAACCGAACCTTTTGCCTAAAAAGAATCTTATCTTTTGAAGCCTGTTTGAAATTGAGATATTCTTTGTAAAAGAAAATTGAAAAACCCTTTCTGTTCAAAGAAAGGTATCTTTCCGATTACTGTCAAATGTCAACAAGTACATTATAACAAAAATAAAAATAATAAATGAAACCTATATCTACTGCTCTGGCTGTCTGCGGCCAGCTCTATCCTTCATGTGGGAGGAGCCAGGATATCTCCGCCGTCTCAGCACTCCTGGTCGTAACTCCGATGACCAGGGTGTCCAACCGCTGCTCCCAACGCGCAATGGTGGTCTGGTGGAAGGTGTGCTAATCCTCGCTGGGTCGACCGATCTGGGTTAGGCGGTGCAAACACCTATGCTCAGCAGCGTCCAGTAACAGAGTCGGTTCGGGTATCTCCTGCCGATACCCGAACTGTCGAACAGTTCTGTTCGGAACGTGGAATTCGACCACATCAATGAAAATCAGCTGAGTGACTGTGGTCCAAATGCCACGTCCCGCACTGCACTGCGCAGGCAGAGCAGCCAACAGTCCGTCTGAGTACGCTGTCCACAGAAACTGTCGTATATGCATATATATTATAACTACAAATATAAACAGTATAATAAAAATAATTAAATTACAAATACAATTTGACTAAAAAGCTAAAACATACCTCTGTTGCTGTCATCATCGACAGCTGATCCCTGTAACCGAGCAAATTATGCCCGGTAATGTCCTGCCAGCTCTTCTCTGTGCGCCATATGCCAAAAAAAGAAAATATTAAAAAAACTTTTCTCAATCTACTTTAATTTACAAATTATTATGCAGGAGAAATATACCTCCGCGCATATGGACATCCAAAGGAAAACAGCGAATGATTATCCGCAAGAGTCGGGTGAACCAGAGGTATCCTCTCCCACGCCCACACCTGTGTAAGAAACAGTGCACAAATTAAAATAACTAATCATATTCTACCTTAAATTAACTATGTGAATTTCGAATAAATACCTGAAGCAATAACATGCAACCTACAATGTACTCGCTGCCTGGCACAAGTTGCGGTAGAGATACGCGAGGACCGCACTCCCCCAACTGTATGCCCGATAGACTGCAAAATCCTCGATCATGCGCGCTAAAATAAGGGACGTGTTGTTCTTCGACGAATCGCAGAACAGAAAACCCCCCATCAGCCACAACACGTAGCACCGAGCACGCTGCTGGTAAACGTGCTCCGGTCCATCTACCTTCGGACGCGTACTCAGATGTCCAATAATGCTGCCGAGCATTATTCGGCTACCCCTCAAATCCGCATCGGCTGGCGCAAAACCGAAAAAGTCCGTGAAGTACTGCTGTCAGCCGACGCCAAGCATCTCGTATCGACCACTGACGGGCCGACCCTCCACAGCTAGGCCCAAAATCACCTCCACGTCCTGCAATGTGATCATGGCCTCCCCGAACGGCAGATGGAATGTGTGTGTCTCCGGCCTCCATCGCTCCGCCAGCGCTGTCAGTAGAGCCCAGTCGTAAAAAATGGACCCTACCCTCCGCACCAACCCAAATCCTAGCTCGTCGATATAATGGAGCGTCCGGTCATGCTCCGCGTCGATCAGTCTCCAGATCTGTGTGTCCACTCGTCTGATACTGAGCGGAGAGTCGTATCTCTCCTCCCCTCTGAAGACGTGAGCCGATCTATGTTCCCCCTGAAGGAACAGTAGATCATCAACAGCGGACCCCTGCTCAAGCACCCACTACTGCTGAGATGATTGTCCTCGCTCCATCGCTGCAATCCGTACGTGTAGAAGGTTTCTTATTCATTTTCTAATTTCTATTACATTTTATATTTCCACTAATATCTACTGTTTAGCAGCCTAATTCAAATTCAAAAGGTTTTAAGAAACCCTAAACCATAAATAATATTAAATTATACTATTTCATAAATTTTCCTAGCATTCATTATATCTATTAATTATGATCGCAAATATTAAATGTTCAAATATATTTAACATCATAACTACCCTAAAATAATATTCTAATTATTATTTATTACTAACCTTTAAAATTAAATACTACATAAAACTTTATCATGCATAATAATTATAAATCTTAAAACTATATACTAGTTATTTACCTTAACTATTCTAAATAAAATTTAATCATGCATAATTATTCATACCCTAAATCAAAATACTAATTATTCAAACCCTAAAACTAAATATAAGGAAAATTATATGATAAAAAATTTAGGATAAAAAACATACCAGGATTCGCTATAAATCCAATAAACCATCGAACTGAACTAAAATTTTTTTACTATATTTAGTCATTTTTTAAGTGTGAATATGAAAAATAAAAAAAAAAAATTTACCATTTTATAATCTGTGGCGTAGTTCGCAATTGATGAATGCGGACGCAGTTTTTTAAAGGCGTCCGCATACACCGTTTGCGAATTGATGCCGTGTGCCACGTGTCCTTCGCCGCTCCGTTCCCGTTAACCAGTCTCATTAATTCTGTCATTAACTTCGTTAATTCATAATATTCGCTTACACCGATTGCGAACGGCGTATTAAAAAATTTAGATTTTAATTCGTTCGCATACGTGGATTGCGTACTTCTTCAATTCGCATATCTTGATTGCGAGGACCGTATCACATGTCCACGTTTGAATTTTAGGCACTATATTTATATTTGATCCAAGAAAAACTTGTTCCTACAAAGGCATATAACAACCAACTTTGGTCCGCACACCCAAGGTAATTTTAAATTTTCCTAGAAATACTTGTATTTGGGAAAATAAAAGATACTGCAAATATTGGCAAAAATTTTTGCAAATTTTAAAAAATTTAAAATTCAAAATGTTAGAATTTTGCCAAATTTTATGATCTTTTGCGCAAAGAGAAAAAAAGAAGAAGAATTGACCCAAAGTCACTTTTTCCTAGAAAGTAAAATTTCTTAAAGAAAGATATTTTGGGGCCAAATCGATTGTTTGTTTTCCTAACATGCCATATACTGAGACTGCATGTTGATGTTTCACAAAATTATATTTGCATATTGGGTCAAGTTTCCCTATAATTTGACAAAATGTTGTTAGAAATATAAGTTGCCTACGAAGAGTTGTTTTGTTTGCAAATAAGAAAGCATTAGGCTTCAAAGCCTTTAAGAATCAGAAACTAGAAGAGAATAGAAGATAAACAAATGAGAATTAGTATTCTAAGTATGAGTAGGTGTATTCTGAATTGAAGAAGATACAAAAAGAATATAAGCAAGTTAGAAAAAGTATTCTGAGTATAAGTAGGAGTATTCCAATAGAAGGAGACTGATAAGACTAGAATTTTGATATAAAAAATATGAGCAAGTAGAAGAGTTTATCAAATCTGGATCGCTTTATGAATATGCTTTGTTTAAATCAATAGCTAAATCATTTTTGTGAAATTTCCTATTCCTGTTTTAATCAATTTAAACGTTTTAAACAAGAATTGTATAATCATATTCATTAACAGGATTATTGTTGGAATAATAAATAAATAAATTGAATTTGACCATCATGAATCTAGAAAATGTCCAAATACTTAGTTCATTGTATTGTGGTCAAAAGTCTTTTAGATTACTTAAGAAGTTTGAAGATCATTAGCCCAAGAGTTTTGGTGTAGGTTCAATGTTAGTTTAATGTACTCTCTACTATATAAAGAGAGTGTTGAAGTTGTATTTAACACCAAGAAAAAAGTATCAAAGCCAAAGGCAAAATAACAAAATTTCTTCCAAAAATTTTCTTTTATTTTTCACTCAAAATATTGTTTTTTGTATCCCGGTGCCTACACTTTATAACTTTTTTAATAGCATTTGCCACAAAAGCTCTTTAAACATGCAAGGTATATTTTCTAACTTAATCATATAGGTTGAAAAGTAATGCAAGAAATGATAATTTGACTAACAAGATGGAGAAGTACGTGCATTGTAAAGCATAGAGAGAGCCATAATCATGATAAATTTAGCACCATAATCTTGCCATCCGTCCCAAAATTGAAAACCATCAAACTCCATATTATTTGAGAATACATTCAGGTAATATTTCACATGTTAAAACAAGCCAGGAAATTATTGTCTATCTTCACCTCAAATACTCAATTATTAAAGCAAAGATGTTTGTCCTAACAAAAAAAAAAAAAAAATCATTCAATTAGTTCAGATAGAAAAAAGAACTTACCAAATTAGTACCATAGCTCTCATAGCTCTCATTCTTGGCATATCTTCTTGGATATATTCTAAAATAAATAGCTAAGATACAAAGGCAAGTCACAACCATTTGTGGTTGTTACAAAGTACATTTACGTCCGCTGTTTGATATGATGCTATGCAAATGATGATAGTGCTCTAATTTAACTCATTTTGCTTCATTTATCATAACAGCCGACGCAATTAGGCTGATACAATTCAACCTTTTTCCACTAGTGTAGTTTTGTTACAAGTTGGTTCGTCATTCTTTTGCTGCTCTGTCCCGTTTCTGAGATTTTCTAAGTCCGAAAATATATAGCAGGTTGCGTTTAGGTTGGGAAATGAACTTCGAGTGTAAAAACTAGTTTGTTTGACTAAGATTTGACTTAAAATGACTTCCGGTTGGAATGATTTCTTAAAACTGAGCTTGAATGCAAAAGTAACAAATTTTGGTGTTCACACGAGTATAAACATTTAAAATTCACATTTCTATTCTGTGTCATAATAAAATTAGTTTTAAACTAAAAATGTAGGTTCTCCGCATCATTTTTAATATTGGATTGGTTCCTTGCAAATTTTTATTTGGGTTAAAATTGGAGTTAAACGATTTTAGAATTTTTCTTTTAATTTCCTAATAAACTTTTTGCAATTTAAATTTTTGTTTTTGAAAAATCTGTAAATTAAAAATTTCAGAGGTTTGGTCTTGGATTCACGACTAGATTAATAGCAAAAAAAGTTGCTAAGTTACATAAAATGGTTTAGATTTTTTAATAGCGATTTACAAATAGGCAAAAGAATGGTAAAAACTAGTCTTAAATTAAACTATATAAACATGTAACACTTTTTTGAATAGTTGTTATACCAAATGACATGTTACCAAAATTAATTTATTTTTAGTGTTTTGACATGTTAAAATATTAAAAAATACTTTAAAAACAGTTGATTTCCGCAAACAATCTATATTTTGAATAATTGAATTCTATATCAATCACACAAGAAGTAGACTATACAACTTATTTTGTATTTAATTTAGAATACTAATCAAAAGTGTCAAATAATATAACCTGTTCAATAATCTCTTTGAAAAAAAAGACACCTGCTCAGTAAGTTTTAGAAGAAAAAAAATTAATAAGGGACATTGCGGATTTAAAACTAGTTTTATTACTTCTAGCAAAATAAAAAATATGGGATTTTGTTTCGATAAACTGACTGAATCCTTATTTATGCCGAGATATTCAGAAAAGTGCCGATGGTCAGTTTGAGCTGATAGGAATTTGAATCCGCGTTCCACGACTTAACTTGTGCGATTTTCCCAACAGGTTCTACTCAGGAAACATATGAATTTTGATATGGTATTAAATATTGATATATTCATCCCCTTTTTTTTTTTCTATTTGCAAACTTGTTTTTGTTAATAGAGGGACCTTCGAGTCTATTAGGCCAAACTTCAGGGACCCAATAGTAATTAGTTTTAAGGTAATGGAGTTAATGCAGTAGTGGTAGCTGGTTTGTAGCAAGTTTTTATGTTTCTCGATGTAAGACACCATAAATTTGAGTGTCTTTGCTCCTTCTTTATCACTAATTTTTTGTTAACAGTTTTGGTCACATAAAAAATATTGATAATAAAGAAGAAGCAAATCAATATTATTCGAGTAATAATTGAAAACTTAAATTTCCAATTTGTATGGTTAGACAGGCAATTGTCCTTTACTCTGAATTGGAGTGATTTGTTTCAGCTCCGAAAGATCTTTCTCAACTTGGGCTGTTATGCAGTCTTTATCATTCATATTTTCTTCTTTGTTTTTGCCCCATAAAACACTGGAAAGTCCTCCAACTAACAATACCCCACCCACAATACTGCATAAAACATTACACCTCAATATTAGTATTTTTTATGGATATGGTTCTTCCAAGATTTGTGGAACTTATATGGAGGAAAGGTTAACAAAAAAAAAAAAAACGAAAAGATTAATTATATATACCTTCCAGTAGTGATGATCTCGCATAAGAGAATTGCTGAACAGAATAGTGTAAAAATTAAATTTAAAGGTGTAGACATGGCCAAGAAAACAGGTCCTTTCTTTTCAATAACCCAAGCTTGCACATATAATGTGACACCAGTCACCATAATTCCCTGCAAATTTTTACCAAGCAAAACAACGTCATTTTAACTATTTAACATGTACTATATCATATACAAAAGTAATAGTAGTTATATAGTACATCTATTATATACAAGAAATCTATTAATAAATGACAATTGATAGAAAGAAGTGGAAATGATACACATAATCACGTGGTGTGTAAGGAATTTCACACTTCTTCTATCAATCAATTATTAATAGATTTGTGGTAAATAACAGATGTAGGGTATAGAAGAGAGGGCGTAGACATACACAGTAAAGTACAGCAAGAAGTCTAATATTCCAACCAAGCACCCATTCTTGAGGATCTCTGACTAAAGCAATGGCAATAAGGAAAGACTGAATTGAGCTCAAAAAGCACTGAAGAGTAGTGAAGAGAAGCTTTGATGGGAAGCTTTTGAGAACTCCAGCCTGCATCAAATAAACAACAAAACTTGTTTATCTTAATTTGTTATTCTTTTTAATAAAGTTTTTTGCATTGCAGAGTAAAAAAAAAAAAAAAAAGAAGTTACCTGCAAAACAAGCCACAAGCCCCAAAAGGAGTTGGACATGAGCATGAGGAAGCAACCTTTAATCCAATTTTTAGGATTGGGAGATTGAAGGTGATCTGGAGAATGATGGGATCCAAAAAGGTGATGAAGGCACATATGTTTAAAATGGGGGCCTTTGAAAAATGCAAGGGTTGCTGCTCCTGCCATACATGTTACTATGCCTACAACTTTTGCCATTCCTGCCCTTGTCCTCAAGTTTAATACTTCTAACCTATATATATTCCAAATACAAACTTCATCAGAATGCAAATTTTTGTTCCGAAATAAAATAACCAATTCAAAAAGCAACTAGCTCCTGTTGCAATAAGAAATTTGTTTTAAATGACTATTTTTTGCTTTTAACCGAGGTCGGGTTCGATACCCACTTGGCTCTGGCCAACTGTCACAATTTGAGGTGTCCACAAGTTTCGATTAGTCTCAAAATGTCTCAAAATGCCGGGTGAAATATGAAAAAAAAAGCAACAAAACAAAAACAAAAACTGATGCATGGAGGAACCAGATGGAAGATGAAAGCTTTGTATGATTGGCAGAATTAAATATTACCAATTTATAAAACGTTAAGTGGATTAAATCTCCTGTATAAAATGCTTGTTCATGGTCATTCGGAATTTCAAAATACTGAAAATTACTTTAAAAATTGTATGTTGACGTTCATTTAGAAGGATGCAAAAAGCAAAGAAAATTGCAATCAATCTCATAAGAAATTGTTAGGTATATTGCAGCTATCACCTGATGTTGACGATAGTACTATTATTCTTAGAGCGAAATAGGACATCTACGTCTTTCTCGTATAGAATTAGTCCACATTTTTAACAAATACTTGATTTTTCTTTCAATTAACTTTCTCCAGTTTTATTAATGGTTTCCATAAAATATTCATAAAAGTATTATTTTTGGGAAGTAAAGATAATATTTTTAATTTTTTTTTATTTCGAGAATATTTTAAAAGTATAAATAATTGTAAAAGTTATATATTCAAACTATTTTATTATAAATTACAATTATATATACTAAAATTGAAATTAAAAAAAAAACTTACAGGTGTATAAGAGGTTTCCACATGAAAATGTAAGATTTTTCCATTGAAAATATAGCATCTTATAATTATTTTTATTTTTAATTTTGTTGAGGAAATTATTTTAAATATGTTTTAATTAATAAATACATAAATACTATTTTTTCTTTTGTATATTTATTTTAATTTGTTTTTCCAAAACTAATAGGTGACCTCTGAATGAAGTATCCAAAGAGGAGATCCACCACGTGTAGACAAAGCATTAATTATGTAGGGACAAGGAATTATGCAGCAATGTTTTTCCCATGCAAATTTCTTGGAAGCCTAAAGAAGGATAAATTGTGAAATCTCAATTCAGACCACATAGATCTGATGTTCCCAGATATTTTTCATCTTTTTAGGACTATGATTAACTACTTCTAATCATTCTAATTAAAATAATAATATGCTCCCTCTCCTCTTTTGATGGACCCGAATTTTTTATTTTTGTTGCAAGTAATTAACTACTTCTCTATGCTTATATAGAAGGCATACTTTTAAAATTTCTTATGTTCATAAATATAAGTTGTTTATGAGTTTTTGTGTATATAATTAACATTTTTTTCTTCAATTTTATAGTAACTAAAATATTGAAAATATAAGTATAGTATAGTTAAAATTCAAAATTTTATGAAATTAATTATAATTTTCCCACTTTTTTTAGGCTAATAATGTTACCATTATTACTTTTTTTTTTCCAAAATTTTTCACCATTATTACTTCCGTATATGAATAAGTATATCTTTTGAAAACTAATTTATACAAAAATAATTATCAAAATTTAGAAAATGTTAACTAACATTTTTAAAATCTTATTTTTTCTTGGAAAATCTTTTTTTTTTCCCCATTAGCATAATATTTAATTACTAGGGAGATGGACTAATATAGTTAAAATACTCAATAATGATTTCGGGAAATAGTATAATGTTACTTACTATATTTTAAATATTTGAAATAACACTTACTTCCTCCATTCGAAAAAGGTCTGTCACATTTTCCATTTTACTAAATATTCAGAAATAACCTTAATAAATTCATATATAAAAGATAATTACGAATTAGTAGTGATAGTATCAAATTATAATGATACTCAATTAATTTGGAACTTCATCTACACTCGAATGGTTATTTTTCTCAAGTAGTTTCATTATTTGTGATTTATGAAAATATTAGAAATGAAAAAAAATAAATCTTTTTAAAACTTGAAGTAATTTCACATGTCAAAATTTGTTGGTTTAGATATTGTTATGCTGCGTTAATTTGTATGATAAAGAAAATTCTGCGAAATTAGTTTAATAGATAGAAAAGCTGCACCATTTTGTTGGGTCTAATCCAAGTTAGTTTTAGCTAACTAATTTCCAAAAAGAACTAAGATGGCTCGTCCAATAAATGTTATTCAGAAATATTATTTTAGAGTAATGCTACAAATCTTAAAGGAGGATGAAATTTACTACCATAATTAGTACATCTAAAACATATCAAACCTCTTTGTAACAAATCAATTTCACAAAATTTTGTAAAATTCATTTCTAAATTTACTTGTCATGTTTACAAGATGATAAAAAATTTGGATTTCAGGTTTAAATTAGTAATTTCAAACGCATTATATTTGTTTGCAAATGAAATTTTATTCAATTTCAAAGCAAAGTTGGGTAAAAATTCATTAATTAGAAAAAAGTAAATAAATTCCCCAAGAAAAGAAAAAGCTAAGCTATAAAAAGAATAAAATGAAGGTATTAATGGAATTTGAGCTGCCTGAAGTTAAGTTGCCAATAGATTATTAAACTTTTAAAAGTTCATATCTTTACTATTAAACTAATCAATCTTATTTACTTTAATTATTTAATTACAGCTATAAAGCAAGAATATATGGAATATTTTCTTTTTTTTTTTCTTTCTTTCTTTCTGTGTTTTTTGTTTCCCTCCAAAAAAGGGCATACCTGAGCAGAAGAGCCAAGAAGAAAGTAATAACAGGAAGACAATTAGTAGTTGCAGCAGCCAAACTTGCAGAAGTGTAAACAAGTGCTATTCCATATACATCTAAACTTAAAGTGATCCTAAAAAAAATTAAACAGAAAAAAAAGGGTCAATCTTTGTATATAAAATTATTTCGAAATATATTAATCTAAGAAATGAAAGACTTAAATATAAGAAATTAGAGTACATACCCACATAAAGAGAGCAAAAAAATCTTGCAAAAGGTAACAAATGATAAGCGTGGAGCAGTTTTCCTATACAAAAACAAGAAATTCAAGTTGAAAAATAAAAAAAGAAATCAAAATGAAAATATAGAAAACAATTATACAATAATAAATACCATTCAGAGAAGAGAGCAATAGGGGCCAAGAAAAGAGAAGCAGCAGCTTGTCTATAGAACACAAATACAAAATTATTCATACCACCATTAAAAGCAGCTTTTGAAAGCAAGAACATACCAGTATATATTGATTGTACCAATATAACTGCTAAATAAGGTTTCTTTAAATCCATTTTAATTAACAATCAAAATGAAAATTCTTTCTGTTTTCTTGGAGTTTTAAAGAATGGTAGTAGTGAAGAAGGTGAAGGCACCAAAAAACATTTATATAATAAGGGGAGAGCGGGGAAGGGCAAAAAGGGAAATGTACGAGGAAACCCAACGAGTGTGTGGCCAAATTAAGATGGTATAAGATTGCTTTAACGTGAGGACCACCTAAACTAAAGCTGAAGTGTGGTGTCTCTGTTCATAAATCAGGCATTATATTATCATATTTATATTTCAAGAATTGATTGCGACACTGATTGCTACTTGTTTTCTTGTCTTTTAAGTTTAATTTTTACATAACTAAAGTTGCATGTTAAAATGGCACAAACTTCAAACACTCATAATAAATAATACACTACTTATTGACTTTTTACAGCATATGAATGCAGTGCCAAAATTCATTTATTTCCATCTGTTATAGCATTCAATTTTTGCACTCTCATGCAGTTTACTATTGAATACTTCTTCTGTTCCATTTTATATATATTTATGACTAACAAATAAATTACTCTTAGCATTCTTATAATAATGCTTCTCGGGAAAAAAAATCCTTATATCAATTTCATTGTGTTGTTTAAAGTTAATATGTTCTTATCGGACTTCCTAAAGGACATTATAATAATTTTAATCATTTCTACTTTCTCTAAATCTAAATGAAAATTTCTCTATATAAATTCAACATCAAATAAATTTTCTTTAGATAAATTGATCAGATAGAGTATGATTTTAATAATTACATTTTCCTCAACAATTAGTTGCATTAATTTATTATGATATGAAAACAATAGATTCATTTGTTGCCAGATTTTATAAAAGCAAGTATTTTCCTTCCACTTCTTTCTTACATGTGCTAACAAGAGGTTTGAGATGGTTAATAAGAGATGAGAGGTATATCAAATGTTTTCGGGACCCATGGATTCCGAAAGCGCCGCCATTTCTTGCTAATGAGTTCCTTGATATTGTTACAGGAGAATGAGATTTAGGGAGGCTTTGAATAAACTTCTCTGATAATGATGTTGAGGCGATTCTATCATTGCTGATCAGTGCAGGTGGTCCAAGGAATGGTATTTTCTTAGTCAAGTCTGCCAATAGAGAAGCAGTTCATCTAATTTTTCCAAATCAGGATGATAATACTCAGTTGGAGAAGAATATGGAAGCTCACGGTGCTAAGGAAAATTTAAGTTTTTTTATGGAAAGTAATGGTTCATGGTTTACCTATTGGGGCTCATATGATTAAAAGGAAGATTCAAGTGGAGAATGTATGTACCTTTTGTGGGGAAGAGGAAGACGAAGCTCATCTGTTCTTTACATATTCTTTTGCAAGAGCAGTATGGTTATATTCTTCATTGGGGTTGAGATCTAGGGATCTCGAGAGAACTAACTTTAGAGATAAATGAAAAAGTTTAGTCACAAGGATTTAAGATAAGCGATCAATAGATCTTTCGGGTTTTATTCTGTGGTATATTTGGAAGGCGAGGAATGATGCAATTTTTTAGTTACTGAGGTGTGACCCAAAAATGGTTTGGAATAAAGTTTTCTTCTATTTCTAGGAGTTTGCTAACGTCCAATAGCTTTCCCTTACTATGTCTGCAAGCACTCTAGTACTTAGGTTAGTAGGGGAGAGCAACTTTCGGTAATTACTGAATTACTGATCGATAATTACCGAACTGAATCAATTCGGTAACCGAAAATCGGTAACGGTCATTTACTGATCGGTAATCGGTAATAACCGTCAGTATTCGGTAGCGGTTTTGGTAGGGGAAATTACCGAATTTGGACTCCTCAAAACTACGTCGTTTTGTGTTTATATATATATATATGTATATATCATTCGGTGATCGGTAACGTTTTGAAATTACTATGGTTTTCACAGATTCGGTAATCAGTAAATTACCGTCGGTAATCGGTATTGGTAATCGGTAGTAAGACCAAAAAATTTCGGTTACTGACACCATTCGGTATCGGTAATGGTAGTGGTAAAAAACTTATCGGTTAACCGATTACCGACCGTTCGGTAACGGTAATCGGTAACGGTTACCGAATGCTCACCCCTATAGGTTAGTAGATCCTTTCCATCAGATGAAATCTTGATTTTGTTGATGCTGCAACCTGGGCTAGCTTTACTAAGGATTTAATTGCAGTAATTGCTAAAGATGTTACCGGTAACATTTTGGACTAACGAGTTGAGAAAGCTAATTTTATTGATGATCCTCTCATTTTGGAATCGTTAGCAATTCAATCGACAATTAGGCTCTGGAAGGATACAAATTGGTCCAATTATTTCATCTTTTCAAATATTTCAACTCCTATTTCGGTCTTCAAGGGAAAGAGGAGTGTCCTTGGAAAATAATACCTATCATTGATAGAATTAAAATTGATACCTCTTCAATTACTAGTTTAGTGTTTAACATAGTTAGTCATAGTGAGAATTTTTTTAGTGCATATGATTAATAGTTGAAAGAATTATTATGTCTTTAATTAGAGATTTGTAATAAGCTTTTCAATTAATATAAAATATCTTAGTTAAAAAAAGTGGTAACTTGATTTTTTTAGATAAATTTAATGCATATTTGATGCAGCACATTCATTTGGCAATTTAATAATGAATTATCTTGACAAAGCAAGAAAGATTAATAATGAAATAATAAAAAACTCTAGTTTCAAAAAATAGTATTTATGGATATTTATATTTTAATGTGATTATATCCTTAGTTCATTATCTAATTTTTTGGAAAAAAAAAAACATGAATAGTTTTTTAAAATTTCAAAATTCAAAATAAATTGCTTCAAATTTCGAGGTTAAATAATAACTCTTTTATCACATATATTCATAATTTATTCGTAAAATATTCACAAATAGTTTGAAATTTTTTCATAACGTAATTAATAGAATGTTCTTCATATATATGTTTTTAAAAACTATTCATATTCTTTTATAAAATTTCTATAAATCAATACACTAAACTGACTTACTTCAGAGTTAAATATAAGAATTACATATAGAGATAAATTGAAGTTGTATAAAAATAGTAAGTGCGAGTTATTTTTTTTTTTTTAAAAAGCAACAAAGTGATTCACAAGACTGATAATCCTTTCCAATATAATAATAAATAAAAAATTGTGATGGCTGAGACAATATTCCCTTGAATAGAATCAACAAGGAAACAATATGATTTGATTTTGAAGCAAAAGAGGTTCCAGTGGGATCAACAAAACAAACAATTGCAATTACCTTAAATGAAAGAAACCTTGGATAGAGAAATCAACAAAAGTCTATTGTATTACTTTAGACAAAGTTGAATAAGATGTTTGTGCAAAGATTATGTTTAAAGATGGAGAGTTTATTGTGTTGTATTGATTGGTTGAAAAGACTTCTTCTGTCATTCTTTCAATTTTTTGTACTTAGTATTCAATTTTTTGCACATATTTAGAGTAGTTTTTAGCGTTTTTACCAGTCAAAATATTCAATGTTATTTTTATTTGCATCCAGTTAAATAGTTTTTTAGATAATTTCTGATTATTTAAATAGCATTTTATCAAACGTTAGCACTTGTAACTTTTAACGTTTTGTAGCTACTATATATAGCTAATAATTATTCAAACAGTTAAACACTACTTAAACAGTTAGTTTTGCCGAATACACCCTAAAATTTTCATATTCTAGGCTTGTATTTTCTCATCTTAAACTAAGAAAATAAAATAAACTAAACTAGAGACTTAATCTTAAACTTAACTACTGCATACAATAAGATCTTAAACTTAACCACTGCATACAATAAGGTTATGAAGGAATCAAGCCAAATCCATAAAGTATGTTGTTAATTCAGCTCATTTAAGATTTCATTAAACTTAAGCTCGGCTCGAACTTATTTCAAATTATATTAAATTGAAACGAGTTAAGACAAATCATATTCAAATTTAATTTATGGGGAAATAGTCTTTTTTTTTTTTAACCAAACTAAATCCAAATTTAATTTACGAACCAAAAATTTTGCTTATCATGTAAATTAACACCTATAAATTATTTAATTTACAAATTTCAGAACTAAAAGTTAAGCTCCAAACCAATTATTTTAAGACAAATTTAAGTTAATACAAGATCCAACTCAAAAATATAGAAGAGAATTGAAGCAATCATGCAAGTGACTGAATGCACATCTTGTTTCTCATTATGCTTAGTTTTGGACACGTGAAATTTTGAAACCTCCCACTCACACGCAATGCAACGTAAACTTTTTTCACTCGTCTTGAAATGTTCAGGGTCTGATAAAGTCTTGTTCACACGGGAACGCTCGTCTAATGCTGACCAAAGAAAATATGCATATATTAAATTCAAATCCACGACATAACTCAACTTAACTCGTGTGGTTGTACTCGTATAATGCAACCTAAACTTTAATTGCTGAATTTACAATAAATTTCAGGAGAAATGTAATCAAATTACCGTCCAAAACTGAAAATGAATAATGAACTCAAAAGCTGGCTAATGTACAACACTAAATAAAGCATCAGTAATGGGTTGCCACATAAAAGCACAAAATCGTTTGTATTGGTTTTGTTTATTATTACGTTGTGAATTTTGATAGTTACGTAACATCTTTAAATGAAATTTAAAGATGAAATTTAAAGTAGAGTGTGAGACGTTGATGAGTCCCAGGGAATCTAGTCGTATATATGGCAAGAAAAAGAAAGGGTCTCTCATTTTCAACAAAATATTTATTAAAAGTGATTCAAATCGTTATTTCAAAAAAGGTAAAACGAGAGAGATAATTATCCAAACACCACAAATCAATTTTGGTTATTAGATAGATGGTATAAAAGATTTTCAAAATTAAAAAAAAAAATTAGTACATTAGAATAAAAAAATAAAAATAAAAAACCAAAATTACACCTTTCTAGTAACAAATAAAATTATTTTTTTTAAGAAAAAAGAAAACATGAAAACAGAAATAACACCATCCCGATCACCACCTTCAACACCGGATCACCACCTTCAACACCGGAATAGGTCACTTGGTGACGCCATTCACCAGCCCAGGTAACATTGACCTCCACCCGTACCAGAAGTTCAGATACAGCTAGTGGAAAGCCTAGAAAAGTCAAATATGATTTTAGTTTTTCTTTAAATTTTAAATTTTGAGACTTTGATTCATCATCTTATTGGCGATATATCTTCGATTTGATGCCATATTTGGAATCTACGATTCGATAAATTTCCGATGATATATGATTTGTTAGATTTCATCATCGTTGAAAATTTCAAGTCATCAATGACGACTATAGTTTATTCGATGAAAAAAATGAAGTTGATAATAAATTCAATGAAGTTCAATAACAATCAATAAATATTAAAAAAATTACTAATTCTTATTAAATTCTTAATTATTCTTATTAATTTTACATAAAAATTGAAAAAATCATATAAAAAAAAAATCATTATTGATTCTTATAAACTCTTATTGATTCTTATTAAATCATAGTGAATCTAAAAAATATAATCCAACAAATGCATAAATACTCAAAGAATTATGGAAAAAAACTTTACTCATTCTTATTTGATCCTAATGATACTGATTCTTATATATTCTTAATACTGATTCTTAATGATACTGATTTTCATTAATTCTTATTGATTTTGAATGATTATTATTGAATCTTAAGAATGTAATTAGACCATAAAAATTGAAAGAATCATAAACAAAATATTACTGATTCTTATTAAATCTTATTGATTTTTATTGACTCTTATTGAAACTAAACAATATAATCTAAAACATGCATAAAAACTCAAAAAATCATACTAGAAAAACATTATTCATTCTTATTGATTCTCAATGATACTAATTCTTATTGACTCGTATTTACTCCTATTGATTCTTATTGAATTTAAGGAATATAATCGAACAAATGCATAAAACTCAAAGAATTATGCTAAAGAATCATGCCACTTGATTTTATTAAGGTAAAATCAAGAAAAACCTAAATGACTCTATTTTAATTATTCACCCAATGAATATAATACACTAATAAATGAAATCAAAGATGATTCAGAGACTAGGTTTCAGACTCATTTTGGTTAATTTGTTAAGTAGGTCAAGTAATTCGATAAAATCAAACCAAAAATAGAAGAAAAGAGTAGAAGAAGAAGAACCAAAATAAAGAGTTTAGGAGTTTTGTGTTTTGGACCTGTTATTCGGAATTATAACCGAATATGCTTACATATTCTATTTTAATTGGAAATCAAGATTGATGTAGTTCAGAAATCTATTTAAAGGCGAGTAGATATGCTTATTGCATGAGTGTGTGGTTGATTGTGTAATTTGCGCCTTTTGGCGGCTTGAAAAGATTGTCGGGCTATTTGTAGCTGAAATTGTGGTTTTGCGACTTGAATAGAATGATAGGCTATTTATAACCAAAATATTTGAATGTCATCCATTCCATGTCAAAGATAATTGAGTTGGGCACTTAGTGCCAAAAGAAAGTGATGATGAGTGAGAATTAAATTGACAAAGGAGAGTTTAGAAACTAACTTGATTTAGACATCGACCGCTTCGGAGTTTCAAGGTGCTAAAATTATCTTGAGACCCTAAGAAAAACCAAGGAAATGGCTTATAAACTAGAGGATTGCTTAAATCCTGCTATATTTCAAAATATGTGCTTATAGTGTCAAACTGGGTGGAAAAACCATTATTTATAAGGAAAAAAACTTCCTGGCACATGGACGTGTTGACACATGGTGGAAGGATGCATCTGTCACAAGGTGTACAGTCGCGCTGGTAGGAGGGAACGCGATCGCATTAGCAGGAGGACACATGATACTGTTAGCAGGAGTTGCATGACCACGTCAAGTTGCTAACTTTTCTGACTTTTCCACTCCAATGGCTTTTTCGCATCCTCCTGCAACTTTTTGATTTTCTTCAACCCTATATTATAGATCAGCATAATTTTTAGGACATTTCAATTACCATGTTAACATACATTCAAGACCAAATGAAAATATTCTCGGCCCGACGTAACTGTTTGCAGTCTAGAGAAACTGTCTTTCTGCGCCTCAAAATTTGACTATTCACAGTTGACTTCCACTACTTACATTAATAATGATTTTTGGGGACTAGTGGTTTCCTGAATGAAGAATTTTGAGAGAAAAATCTGGACACATGGAGAAGACTCGTGTTTTGAATTTTGGCTATAAATAGGCAGAGAGAATTCATTTCTCATTTGACCTCTCACTTTTTCTTCCAAGTTGAAATTCTCTCTTTTACTCACTTTCTCTTCTAAGTTGAATTCATTCATTCCTTGGAGGTTGATTGTGCTCAACTGACCTTTCCGTCGAGCTGAAGACCCATGTATCTGTGACAAAATAACTTAGAACATAAAATGATGCATGCTTAGCATTATGATGTATTTCTAGTAATGAACTCAAAATACTTAGAATGATTCTGTCATTATAGGATCACTTCCTTAAGGTCGCTATTGCTAAGGTCTTAGTAATGGACATCCCACTGAACATTCTTGTTGAGGCCGACCGAGTTGGGATGATCATTTGACCATCCTACTTACATAATTTGAGCTAAATAGACATAGCTATAGTGAGCCATAAGGACTTTCATTTTTCATGGGGAGAGATGACAATGACCCCAATTGATTTCTTTGTCATCATTGGTATTCCTTTTGGCAGCCATCCATTAAAGCTATATGTAGATTGGAGGGTGAAAGTTTCTTCAAAGAGGATGGTGGAGCCGATGGACATTGATTTACTGAGGACCATCTAGGTCGGCTCTCGTGCACCCAGATTGAGTGTAATCAGATGTTGGTTGTCTTCTTAAGCACGAGGCATATATGCCAAATACTGGGCCGATGAGCTAACTCTTTCTTAGGTGGTTTGGTTTACTTTACTTCTAGTATTTGCTATGACCTTTTGGTCCAACTAGAAAGACTACTTTAACCTTTCTATTTTAAAAAGTCTGGAGGATTTGACCCTGCTCTAAGAGTATGATTGGGGCAGTATTATTCTAGCAAGTATGTATGATGAAATGTGCCATATCTGTCGATAGCGATATAATCTTGAAGGCACGTATTATTTCTGAGAAGTGTGTAAGGAACATTCTCTTCTTTTTTTGCTTACTTCACTTATTTTTGAATTCTTACTATATCATTTTTTATTTCCAAACCTAGGCATAGAAGAACTTCCCTTTCAATCGGCGAGAGATCATTCACAATCAGGCTAATCTAGTTCCATCAGCCTGGAAATAGTATGAGCCGAACCGCTAGAGCAATAAAAAGTGGTGTTCCTTAAGCTCTCTCAAAGCTTATTTTGAGACTTATTCTATTGATGCGATAGTCTTGTATTCACAAAAATGATTTGTAAATCACTTCATTATGTAAACAGGATTTACTAATGCTTTAATATTCTTCTGCAATGAAAATTTCTGTGATGGTAGCCCGAATGCAAGGCTTAACTCAAAGGGATCCTCGATTTCAAAGGTCTGAGTTGATATCTAGGATGAGGATTGTTCTTCATCACCCCACTCTAAGGAGATATTACTTAGAAGAAAGGGTATTTCTAGAAATGGCTGGATATAGAGCGTCCTTATAGCTCCACCAGATGATATGAGGCTGAAAAGATCATGCTTTTGTCTGATGCCCATACCGAGGAATCCCTTGCATCAATTTATTGATCCTGACGCTGATTATGATGACTTCTGTCGATTATATCTAACGAAGCACATTGGTTCTAAGCTGGACTATATGAAGAGAATGATTCCACCTCCTCTGAGCATTTTCTCCTCTAAAGCTTTTGTACCCACAATCCGGAGGCACTAGTTTGGACCTTCTTCTTCCTCTGCTTATAATGGTAAGCCATCCTAGTTTAGACCCAATAGAGAATCGAGGTCATGAAGGACTCTCCTATCATTGCAAATGTCGTTGGACCACTTAATCCTGCTATAACTAATCTTTAACTTCTATATGATTCCATAACATGCCTCCGGTGGCGTTATGGAGTTCCGGGAGGTCTCCCTGGCTAACGTGGATTTTTTTCATCTTCCTCCAGATGACGTTTGTGAGGTATGCTTCTTGGATTGCTATTTAGAAAATGATTGCAAAAAGGATAGTACTGAATTTCTATTATTTTCATTTTGTAGATTTCTAAGGACTTGCTTAGATAGGTGATAGAGCTAATGGGGATGCGTGAAGAGCCATCAAGTGCTTGGACTAAGCAATCTTTCAGGAAAGGACCTAAGAGAAGATCTCGACGCTGATGCCCTTGACCTGATTTTTCTTATTTCTCCTTATTTGTATTTTCTTTTACTTTGCATTTGAATTACTTTTCAATTTTTCCTACATTGTTAGTATGACAAACAATAGATGTTTTTATATATATTATATTATCTTTCCCATTTTATATTTTATTTTAAATAATACAATATCCTTAAAAAAATTTTAAAAAATACTGAAAAATGGAGAGAAAACTGTGCACAATAACAAAATTGGGTAGTTGCCTGCACTAGAAGAGGGCACCTACCCATGCTTGAACTAGGCGCACGAACATGCCAGGATTGGGTGCAAGGATGCGCCAAAATTGGATGTATGCCTGCGCCTTGTCCGGGCAGTAGGTAACGCCTTCCAAGTCCAGTTCCTATAAAAAGGGTACTTCTCCTATGGTTTTTCAAACAAAATCTATCTTTTTTGAACAAAAGAAGATAAAACTCTCCAAAATACTTAAAATGAACCCTTTTTACGATCATATTATGCACCAATGGACTAAAGGTCTACTAAAATGGGAGAAAATCAATTTAGAAAAGTATGGGTTGGTTCTATTGCTACCCTTAGGGGAGTAATAATATACTAAGATTTTCTCAGAGCTTGCATTTGATTATGGGGTTCCGAAGCCCATGCATTTCACTTTGAGCTATGATGGAAGAAATGTGCACTTTGTTCGAGGAAGTTTGTGCTATTGTGGTTAGTGACCCAAATGCGCCTCTAGTCAGGCATAAGTAAAGACCAGATATTTGTGCTCTTTTGAGCTTCTTTTTCAATTCTTGAGAGCAAAAGCCCAAAGCATGATAATAAACGACCAGAAAGTAAATTGATCGTTGCTAATTGATGTATTTTTGGAAGCTACTCCTAAAGAGCCTAACAGGATGAGAGCTTTCTTCTTCTACTTGTTGGCTAGATTCCTTTTCAGTAATGATCCAAGATTTAGAGAATTGAGGTTCTACCTTATGATTAGGCAATTGGAGAATATGTACTGCATTGGCATTGTTATACTTGCTGAGACTCTGAGGAGTCTAGATTGAGCTCACATTAGCTTCGATGAGTCGAGCATTTCACCAGTCATCCTTCAAATATGTTTTCTTCTTTTCTTTTGTTCCTTTCTATTCTTTTTTTTATACTACTAATAGAAAAAATCTATTATAGATGTGGTTGAAAGATTACTTTCAAGTGGTCGATGTTCCTACTTCTTTTCCATATAATGCATGGCAATATTATATGTAGAAGGGGCTTATTATAAAGAATACCATTAGTGATAAACTACTTGGATCATTGAGATGGGTCCTAAGGAATTCAGATGGTATATCTCTTTTATTGCATTGCCTAGTTCCTATAGGTGAGTCACGGCTATTCAAGAGTCTACTTGCTCGGCCTCACACACTATACCTTCTACAATGCTTCATGAGTTCTACGGCAGATGTGGATCAACCAAATCGTTCATATTAAAGACTAACCATTAGCTTCATCTCTTATTTTGGATAGAGTGACCAAGGCTATTCGAAAGGCCTGGATGAGAGACTTCAAAATGATCAAAATCTTATCAGACATTACTTGATTGCAAACTTCTCTAGAGTATATGACTTAGTTCATTGAGATGATTTAGCCAGCTGAGAAGCTAAAGAGAGCCAGAATATTAAGTGAACTAGAGGGTTGGACACTAGGGTAGATAAACTCAACAGTGGTTGAAAGGACCAAAGATTTGACTGTGGAGATGATTGTTTTAGTTCCTAAAGTGAATGAGGAGAGAGTTCTTATGCCAGGTGAGAAGATTAAACTTAGGTTTCTCTTTTTTTTTAGTTCTATTTATTGTTTCTTTTTTTTTTTTACTTTGAGGACTTGTTAATTTTTGATACTTTTTGTAATTTTAAATTTTAATGAACTTTGACTTTCAACTTCGAATAATAACGACTTTTAATGGATTTTAAATGAATGGTTCTTTTTTAATTACAAGAAAAGGAAGACCTTCTAAGTACTCTTCACTTTTCCCAATTTTTTTTAGGTTCTAAATTTTGCCTGCGCCGCCATTTCTGGATTTTTTAAATCTAGGGAGCTATCTTAATTCTTTTCTAAACAGTCCTTTCAAATTTTCAATTTAGCAGACTCTTATTTTTTCTTAAGCCATCCTTGTAGTTTTCAAATTAGTGGAATTATTTCTTTTTCTTATTTTTTACTCTGTTTATTCTTTTTTTTTATTGACAAAGAAAATGAAACCAAAATATGAATTTAATTAAACTTTTAGACCGCACCTAATGAGGCTACCTACATATCTCCAAAATAATAATTCTTTTAACTTTTCAGGAAAGAATTAGATTTGTGTAGTTCTTAGTACAATGCATGACTCAAACATAATAACTATTTAATTGGTATAAGTTACATGAACACAAACTCTAAAGCATCTAGATATGATAGAATAATGCTCCACTGGAAAGAACTCTCTTTAAAATGTAGGATCTAGCCCAATAAGGCTTGAACTTCCCATGAGGATTTGTGATTGGTGCTCGAATCTCTTTCAGAACTAAACAACCTTCTTCCAACTTTCGAAATTTTGAGCCGTTTTTTGAAATGCTTAGCCAGAAACCATTGGTACTGTAACATCGCTAACCCAAATCATACGTCATATACGTCATCATTTTTAAGCATAATGGATTTTATATGATTTTTATTGTATAAATGTCATTTTAATAAAGAATTACTTACTTGCTAAGAAATTGAACAAATGAACATTATAAAAATTTATTTAAAGATACATGAATAATTTAGGTATTAGGACTCGTTAATCATCGGCATACGTATAAGAG
Source organism: Croton setiger (assembly GCA_948099555.1). Lineage (NCBI taxonomy): Eukaryota > Viridiplantae > Streptophyta > Magnoliopsida > Malpighiales > Euphorbiaceae > Croton > Croton setiger. Next base: position 12,837 of record CANUEY010007283.1, on the reverse strand, counting down.
GGGACCGATAGGATTCTTATTTTGTCGTGACCGATTGAACGTTGGTAGCGTGAGTCGTTAAAAAAGGATAATTATAAAAGTGAATTTGAAATGAATATATGAATTTCTTGAGTTTTAAGGTCTGTAAATAATTAAAAATATGTAACTGAAGGGTATGTGTAAAATTCCTAACCAAAATTGAGTATCATACATGATATCATTATATGAATATAGTGCATTTTACGTTACTTGTCGCATAAGCATCATTTTTAAATAGAAGTTACTTACATGCTAAGTAATTGAATATGTGTGAATATTATAAGAGAGTAGTTAAAGTATGTGAACAAACTAAGTCTTTAAGACTTGTTTACAATTGGTTGACGTAAACGATGGTACGTTTAGGGTTTTTACTCGTCATGAGCAATAAAACCTCGGTAGCGCGAATAATTTAAAAGAAATTTTTTTGAACTTAAATTTTTTGAGAATAAATGTAATATATGAATATATTTGTTTTAGGAACTGTACTTTTACGATAATGTCCTAAATTTAAGTTCCGTCGGCATCGCTGAGGTACTGGAACCGATATTGGATATCGACTCGGCTGCTAATATTTTCGGACCCGATTTTACCAAAATTTTAAGTAATGTTTATAATAATTATAATAATGATTAAGATGAAAGAAAATAGATAAGATTGATTAAGAAAGAGGTAGAAACGGATTAGGAAAGAGAAAGAAGAAAATAATAAAGTGGTTTTAAGATATTTATATGTTAAAGTTGAAAATTTAAGTAGGAGGTGTAAAAGAGTATTATGGAACTTGGAACATGTTCCTTAGAGTCCAAAAGGGAGGCTAAAGAGGTGGAAATAGAAGGAAAAAGAAAGAGAATAGAAGAGAGAACAGAAACAGAGAGAGAAAGAGAAAAGCAAAGAGAAAGAAGAGAGAGAAGAAGGGAAGTACGATCCATTCTAGAGTTTCTAGGGTACCTAAGGAAGGTTAGGAATGAAGTAGAAAGGAAAGAAAGGGAAGAGAAAATCCATAATCGAAGGAAAACAGTAAAGGATAGAAAATAGAGCAGAAAAATAAAAGGAAGAAAAAGAGAGAAAAGAAAGAAAAACCAACGTGCATGGGGTACCTATGATTGTTGGGATAGCTTGGGAGAGTTTTTAGGAAGGAATTGGCGGCAAGAAACAGACGAAAAACTGCAAAAATCGCTTGGAAATCCCGGTTGGAACCAAAGCCAGAAACAGAGCATGCGGGCTGTTGCTGGAGGTGGAAGAAGCTCCAAAACGATAGTACAAGCTGCGTTTTGGGGAATTTTTCCCTCAGGGTGCCTGAACTTGGTAAAATTAAATTTTGGCACTTAAAGTTTATAAGTTTATGCAATTTAGTCCTTTCAGAAACTTTTAATTTTTTTCAATTTAGTCCTATCAGATTTAATTTTTGGCAGACTTCATTTTGATTCCTAAGGTTTTGGCGCGTTTTCAATTAAGCCTTTCAGAACTTTTAATTATTTTCAATTAGGTCTTTCTGCCCAAATTGATTTCAAAATATTGCAAATTGACCCCTGTAGTTGCTGTTAGACTTCAATTAAGACCTAAAAACTTTAAAACTTATTCAATTGAGTCCTTTTTGTTTTAAATTGAATTTATTCTTTTAAATTGGATTAATTGATAAATAAATTGAGTTAAATTGTTATAGTTATTGTTAAATATAATTGATAAATGATAAATTGAGTTAGAAATTACAGATAAATGACATTGTTAAGTATTTTTAATATAGAAAACATATGTTATAAGTTAAAATTCAAATGCAATAAGATTGTTTTATAAATGGAATTAAGTTAAATAAAGAGAATAAATGTTTAATCATGCATCATGTCATATGTGAATTATTTGTGAAAAAATTAAATATTTGTTACATTGAATTATATAGGAACATTGAGTATAGGAGGGGGACAGGGTAAACAACCTGAGACCCGATGTTGTTTGCAATTATGAGGTAAGTGTAAACTTACTTACTTGTATTGTTTTGAAATGATTTGTTTATTGAAATAACAAATCATATACGGATTTAAATTACTTGGACCAGTACTAAAAGCCGGTCAATTAATTTATTTGATATTGAAAATATATGATATTTGAATTACTTGGATCAGTACTGAAGCCCGATTAATTGATTATATGCTTTGATTATATGATAATTGAACTGTTTGGACCGGTATTGAAGTCTGATCATTTTAAATCATTGATAATTGATATATGTGATTCGGTCTTTGAGTCGGTATTGAAATCCGACCAATTGACTTATTGAGATTTATTGTTTGATATATACTTGTTTGGACCAGTTATAAAGCCCGATCATTGAATTATATTGAATATTATGATAAATGTATATATGTCATACAAGTGCATTCATACAGGACCTAATAAAGGCAGTTATGACCATATTGACCGATATTTACAAATTTCACAAGCGGGACCCATGAATCTCTACATGATTTTACAGATGGACCTTTCGGTCAACATATGGATTATAAATGGACCTTTGGACCAATATATGAATTTCATATGGACCTATGAATCATACAGGTCCATGTTACTAGCCAGCCACTTATTATTTGTTATTTGAAATTTTCGGGGCAGTACTTGGATCGATGGTTTACAACGTAACTAAATGGAATCATATGACATTTGCATTTGTATATTACTATGTTGTAATTGTTATTATTGGAATTATGTGGTATTATTTTTTATACTAGTTACAACTCGCAACGTAATTGAAATTCTGTGATATAAGTTCGTACTCATTGACAGGTTTTGTTTATGATTTTTGGATTGTGATTTATTGTAATGTTTTATATTGTTTTAGTTTATTCTTGCTGAGTATACGACTCATCATAATAGCAATTTTTGTTTTTTTAAGGTTTTTGCTTGGTAACTGACGGCGTCAGTTCCACATTCCTTCTACTCGGGTCGGTTAGTTGAAGCTCCAAGCCTCTGTCCCTCATTTTGCATTACATATAGAGTTTTTAATATGTAAATTATGTCATTGTGGTTTAGTTTAATTTGAAACATAAGTATCTTTTTTGTAAATAAATAAGGCATGTAAGAATTGGTCTAAGGGTTATAGTAATTAGTTATGGCACGTCATATGTATGATAAAAAAAATGGCTTGTTTAATAACGCATATAGGTTGATGGTTGTTACAAGTAGCCTTGAATCTGGTGTAAGGCTCATAACCTCTTCTCATCCAAACCCAAAATTTGGTGGTGATAATTGTTAATCAATTAGCCTTCCTTAACTGGATTTCTTAAATTATCCTTGTCGATTGAACTTTCATTTCAATGGTAATACCACTTCCATTCCATAAATTAAGGAACCCGGTGTTGTCGCTATAGTTGTTCTAATAGATGTTTTGTATACCTACAAGTTATATGGAAACTATTCAGGGAACTCTATTTGATGCTTAATCATCTTCTGCATAATAACCTTGATTGACTTATTTTCTGCCTCTACAACTCGAGTTGTTTGTGGCCTGAAGGGAGATGACTTGTGATGCCGTATCTTCTTTTTCCTTCAATAGATCCATAAAATCTTTCTAGAAATGAGACACATTATCAATCATGATCTCAAAAGGTGTTCCACATCGACAAGGGATGTTGGTACTAACAAAGTGTGCTGCCTTCCTCGTATTTAAAACTGAATAAAAAGTTGCTTCTACCCACTTTATGAAGTAATTCACTACTACTAATTAAACTGATGGCCATTTGATGCCTTCGAATTTATTAAGCCAATGAAATCAATTCCTACGCAAGGATAGACCTTAGAGAACTGAGAACTGAAAGGATTTAGAAAAAATGGAGGTTGCTTCAACAACTTGGAAAAATTTGGCATTAATGGCGTTTCCGTACATGCTCCACACGGTGAGCATTCATTGTCAGCCATATTAGTAGCAAAAATTAGCAATCTTTTGAGCTAATGCCATTTCATGCATATGAGGGCTAGATTTTCCACCATGCACCCATTCCATGATAGTCTTGGCTTCTGCTTCATCTACACATCTTAGATGCATACTATTCCAACTTCTTTTATACAGGACATCCCTATTTAGGATATACCCTACAGGGAGCTGTCTCAAAGTTCTCTGATCTACTTTTGATGATCCTTCTACATAAATCTCATTTTTCAGAAAATTTAGAATGTCTGAATACCATAGCTTATCATCCATCATGTGTATTATATAAGTAGGATGCTCCTGAAGCCAGATTTTTAGGGGCTGAATAACTTTTCCTTCACCAATATCCACCATCGAGGCTAAAGTTGCCAATGCATCACTAAATTGATCATTTGCCCTCGGTATGAATTCAAAAGACAAATCATCAAATTGTCAAGCTACTTCTTCAAGCATTAAAGGTAAGGAATCAAACACTTTTCTTTAATTCTTCATTTCCATAAGGCTTAGGAGATTATCGAGTTTGATTATCTATATACTTCTAAACATTTGATACCCAGTTCAAGGGTTGCTTCTAATCCATTGATACAAGTTTTATACTCAGCTTCATTATTGGTGTAGTCAAAATTAAGTTTAACTGTGATTGAGATGTATTCATTACAAGGAGTTCAAATACGATATCAATCCCATTTCCATGATAATTGGATGCTATATCAAAATACATCTTCCACACCCCTTTATTCAAATTCAAAAGATCTTCATTAAAAAAAATCAATATCTAGCATTTTATCTTCAACTTGTAATTCAGCTAGTTGTTCAACTATAGCTCCATCCTTAACTGCCTTTCTTTGGATAAATTTGAGGTCAAAGACTACAAGTAATAATACAAATTTAGCCATTTTAATATCCAGAACTGCTCTTTCCATGAGGAATTTCAAGGGACACTCATGAGTAATGTATAATGATAGGTAGTGCTACAATTTTATGCAAGCCCTTACCAAAGCTAAACAAAACTTCTCAATTTTATTGTATTTGAACTCATAAGCTAGTATTTTTTTTTTTGCTGAGGTAGTAAATAGCATTCTCAAATTTAAAATCTTCTACATTTTGTGCCAGTATAGCACCCAGAGTTTCATCCATTATAGATAGATACAACAGGAAAGGCTTGTCCAATCTGGGTGGCCATAACACTAGTGGACTTAAAAAATACTACTTGACTTCATCCAAAGCTTTCTGGCATTCATCATTCCATGTTTACGATACTCTCTTTCTTAAGAGTTTAGATATCAGACCATATTTGTCAGAAAACTATAAAATGAATTGACCGATGCATAACAATTTTGATAAGAAACCCTAAATTTCTTTCTTAGTCCTTAGAGGTCGTATATCTAGGATTGACTTTGATATAGAGGGATGAATCTAAATTCCCCTTTTACTAACCAAATATCTCAATAACACTCTAGATGTGGCACAAAAAAAAGATTTATTGGGATTGATCTTTAAATTGTATTTATGGAGTCTAAGGAGGAACTGCTCCTACACATCAACATGATCTTCAATTATTTTTCACTTCATGACCATTTCATCCATGTACACTTCCACATCTTTATGGATCATGTCATACAAAATTATTGTTGCCATTTTCTGATAAGTTATCCCAGCATTTTTTAGCCCAAAATGCATAACTTGTGAATACTCAAAATTTGACTAGTTTTTGCATACAGTTTCCGTTTGGGGCTTAGAATAGCTTTCCAAAAAGGAAATTTTAAGGTAGGAAAATTTTAGAAATGTGACAAAGGCCAAAGGTCTTGTTACAAAGTTTATAACAAATTTCGTTGTTTAGGGGGTCAAATCGGTAAATAATTTTGCAAGTGCCCTAGAACCTACTTTTTCAAACTGTGAATCATTTTTATTGGTCTCAAAGTATATCAATATGGTACTTAGAATGTCCTAAAAATCATGCCACTCATGAATATGGGGTCGAAGAAACCCGGAAAGTCATAGAAGAACATAGAAAAGCAGTCCAAATGAAAAAATTAGAGGTCAGCATACTCGACGCCAGCTGTCCAGCTTCCTCGGCACCTGACATTCATTATTACTAGTGTTAGTCATCCGCCGTCTCCACCGTCCATCGATACCATGCCCGCCGTCCTCTATGTTGGACGCTTGTCGTGCGTCCCTCAACTTGTTTTACCTATAAATATAGGCCTTTCCCACCATTTTTCACACCACAATCACAATCAATAGTCACTGTCACTCACTATAGCAATTATTAAGCAGGAACTCTAGTTTGTAGGCAATTCTTAAGCTTTTTAGGTGATTTTTCAAAAAGTCATCAACTTGAGGCTTTGAAGCAGCTGAAGACTAAGCTAGTTATGCTTCTGACTTAATCTTTGTCAATTCATCTCATTTACACTTCTTTTGGCACTAAGTTCCTACTTTCATTTTTGCTTCAAAGTAGCGGATAATACATTTTTGCTAAAATAGCTCAATATCTTTAAAGACGCCGAAGGTGCAAAAATACACAACACATTCTCATGCATAATCCATCCTTCTACTTGTCTTAATTGGCATTCTTAACTACATCGGCCTTGATTTTCAATCAAAATAGAATATGTTGGCATATTTTGGGTATAATCCCGAATAGCAGACCTAAAAGCCAAAAATTTATTATTTTGGTTTCTCTTCTACTCATTTTCTTTTTATATTTGATTTGATCATCATTTGAACCTGAATTTATATCTGAAATTGAGTCTGAAACATGGTCTTCATATCTTCCTTGGGTTTGCCGATCTAGTGACTTGTTAATTGAGCTAAATAATTAAATAATTAATTAAAATAGCTTTATATATATTTTTCTTAGTTTAACCTTAGTAAAAAATAAATTAAGTGGCGACTCTAGAAATAATTAGGTGTACAGTTCTTTTTCGATCCTTTTGAAAAATCGGGGTTTACCTTTTAGTGAATGAGTACTTAATAAACGGAGGTATACCACATCTATAGTTGTTAAACTAGTTATTCAATGGAAGATCCCCCTTTTCAGAGAGGAGTAGAGAAACAAATCAGAATGGGGAGGAGCAAAAAAAGAAATCAGCAAGGGAGAAGAGCAAAGAATGAGATCAGCAAAAGAGAAGAGCACATAAAAATCCTTAGAGGATTTTAAATTGAAGAAAACTTAGGGATTTGGCCATTTTTGGGGGTTTCAAAGTCTTTTTCGATGATGACATGGCAAGCTAAGGACTCATACATCAACAAACTTTTAGCCTTCGACACCCTATGTGTGAATTGATATCATGCACTATAATTCCAACGTGGCCATGTGTTTGATTATTATAATATATCAAACCTTAAGTGCCTAATAGGTTATTTTAAAGCGTTGGGTTGCATTATGGAATTGGTGTAAAGGATGAAGGCATACATATTGGCCAAATTAAAACTAAAAATGAGGACCACTATTGTACTAAGTTCTAAATGTGCCTTTCTTTAAGAGCATATTAATTGGACGTGTCTTTCTTTAAGAGCACATTATCCTAAAATTTGTCTTGCAGGTTGATTTTATTTCAATAAATATTTCCTCCTTGGAAATATTTTGTTATGCTATTTGTTGCATTATTTATATGCACTTTGAGCATCCTTTCCTCCATATCATATAAAATGATCTTGAATCTTCTCTCTTTGTTCAAATCTTTTGTTAGATATCAAGTAGCGCTTATCGATAGCTCTCTTTGAGTATATTAAAGGAAAAAGAAAGTGTCCACCCTGTAATAGAACCCTACTTTCGATCCTTTCTTAAGTGGTATACATTTGATCTTTTCGAATATGACAAGTAAGCTGTACCACTGGACCCATGCAAAACTCTTTGTTTCATATATGGTAAGGTATAGCATTACTTGAAGCATTAGGTACCTTTTGTTAAACCATTTAGTTTTCCACATTAATAGTAGAACCTTCCTTAGATGGTATGTACCTAATTGCATTAACCACATACCATTAAAATGAATTTTGGTGTGATGTTTGTGCATTCATGATAAAATGCAATTAAACAATCAGAGGTTCCTTACCTGTTTTAAGAAAAAAAAAATTCTGAAAGAGCCTTTAGGATAGGTTCATTACCTATTTTTAAGAAGTTTTAAAACAACTTTAAGATTAGGACTTTAGACCTACCCAAAGTCGAGAAATCAAAATTCTAAGCACATATGCCACAATAGTCCTATGTACTTACCTTACATATTGCGTTACACATTACCCCACATATATCTCCAACCTTTACACCAAAACTAATCATTTCACCCTACCCCACATACTACCTACATAATGTCTTACCCTACACAGTGTCTTACATATATACCCTTACTTTACACATATCCTAATTCTTTTACTCTTGCCATATTCAGGTACTCACACTATCATTATCGCTAATAATGGCCTCAGTTGAATAGATTAGAGCATTGTTAAAAGAACAAGCTAAGGAAATCTATGCAAGAATAGATGCAAAGATAGCCGAAGATCTAGCCGCCTAAAGAGCTAGTCTAATCATTGAGATATCTAAAAAGTTGGCTGGAACTTAGATTAGGGGCAAGGGTAAGGAACCCATGATTGCACGAGTCCAAAGCTCTGATAAACTAGTTAACCTACTAGGTTCAAGTCCTGTTTAAGTAAAAGAACCAATTTTTGCTGTCAATTCTGAATCAAAAAAATTGAAATAAATATTAGAACTATTAGAGAGATCCATCACCGTTTTAAAATTTCACAAGAAAGTCATTAACATTGACTCATTATCCCTATTTCCAAGTGCTAGACTCCCAACCAAGTTCAAGATGCCAAATATGGAAAAATTTGATGGAACCACTTGCCCCAAAATATATCTGAAAATGTTTGTGGGTGCCTTAAACCCCTTTGGACTAAATAGGGTCACTAATTGGAGTTATACTCAGATGGTTTATGAGTTTGGATCGATTTAAGATCAAAATCTAGAAGGATATTTGCAATACCTTTAACACGCAGTATTACTACAACATCATAGTGGATCTAACCTGAAGAGAATTGGAGACCACCAGACAGGAAAATAATGAATCTTTCTCCTCCTTCCTTACAAGGTGGAGAGCAAAAGACGTACAAATGATCAATCGCCCTTTAGAATAGGAACAGATTGACATTATCATCCAGAATTTTGTACCAGTTTACTAATTTCAACTGTAGAGTCAATACTTACCAAAGTTTCAAGCTCATTGCAATAGAAAAAAAATTCAAAAATTTGATTCAATTGGGACAACTTGAAGATGAAACAGTAAGTTCTGAATCAGCTCATGAAAATGAAGTCTCAATTATAAACAAACAAAAGAGAGAATACATCAATCTTGAAATGCCAATAACACTTTTATTTTGAGAAACTGTTAAAGCCAAACATTTGGAGCCCTTGGAAGCTAGACCACCTCCGAATTCCTTACTAATGAATTACTGGGAAGAAGAATTTTGTGAATATCATCAGGGCAATGATCATGACACTGAAAATTGCCGAGCTCTCAAAAAGAAGATCCAAAATATTTACCTTTTGGCAGCTTGAAAATAATTTTGGGCTATTTATATCCAAATAATTGAATGCATGTCGTTCCACAACAAAAATAATTGAAATAGGCACTTAGTGCCAAAAGAAAGTGAAGATGAGTAATGACTAAATTGAGAAAGAAGAGTTTAGAAACAAACTTGATTTAGACGTCGATCACTTTGGAGCTTCAGGGTGCTGAACTTATCTTGAAACCCTCAGAAAACTAAGGAAATTACATGAAAAACTAAAGGATTGCTAGAATATTGCTGTATCTTAAATGTGTGCTTGTGGTGTCAAAATGGATGGAAAAAGCCACTATTTATAGGCAAAAAAACTTCCTAGCACATGAACGTGCTGACACATGGCGCATGTACGCGCTTGGCTGCCGACATATGGTCGTGCTGGCAGGAGGGCGCACGGTCGTGCTGTTAAGAGGGTGCACGCTCACAACAGGAGGGCGCATTGTGTGCCGGCAGAAGGAGCACGGTCGCGCTAAGTTGCTGACTCTTCTGCTCCAACGCTTTTTCGCATCCTCGTGCAACTTTTTGGGCTTTTTCGACCCTATATTACATATCAGCATAATTTTTGAGACATTTCAAGTACCATATTGACATACTTTCGAGACCAAGTGAAAATGATTTCCGAACCGACGTGACTATTGGCAATCCGGAAAAACTATTTTCTTATGCCTCAAAATTCGAGAATTCAGATGGGCTAGCTTTCGACAAAATACTATATAAAAAATTAAAAATTATATCAAAAGTTATTATACCGAACACACAAAAAATAATTTTTAGCGTTTTACTAAAAATTATTCCAAAAACTATTATCCAATACAAACTCCTAACTTTAATAGAAGTAGGTTCCAACTTTTGCTTAAACTTTTTCTAAACCAAAACATGGCTTATTAAAGTAATGTGGTCATTAGTTACATCGTAATATATATATTAAAGAAATAATAAATTTGCATGTGATGGAAAATTCATGGAACCAAACAAAATGGATAATAAAAAGCGTGGAAAATTTTCAAACACGTGACATTCGTGCGCAAATAAGAAATAAATAAACACTGTGATTCCATGATGAGCAATCGTAAAGGTTCAAAGCTCGTACTCGTTTTTACTAAAATTTGGTATCTAGTCTTAATCCTGTCATACTTTTCTTTTATTTAAATCTTCATCCTACTTTCGTGAGCTTCATTCCTAAAATTAGAGAGACATGTCGTAATAAATATAATTAATTAAAAAAAGTCTAAATTTTAAAGGTGGGTATCATATAAAGTTGGAATACCATTTATCCGAATGAAAAAATATATGTGATCATATGTATTTTTTAATTTAAAAAATATAGTCCAAATAACAGGTATCCGAATTTTTATGTGTTTAATTACATTAATGATGAATTAGTGCGCATGTTTAAATGAAACCTAACCAATGACAGACACATGGTTTGTTCAGTAAGTTCATATAATGCTTATGCGAGCTCCTGAATCACCGTTTGAGAGTTCACATATGCGGTAGCGAATGCTTTTGCATAACAGCATATCGCATTTCCTTTCACTATTTTCTATTCCAATTTACCACCAACCGTTTAACGTCAAATTTCGGACCTTTTCACTAGTCATTCAATAGTTTCAGAGTTTTTTAACGGCAATTCACAACATCGGTTACCCGTTTTGTGACAAAAAATGTGTGTTTTTAAATTTAAATTCTCTTTTTATATTAATATATTTTTTATTATTTATGTCAATTTTTAGTGTAGCTTTAATTTAAAATAATACCCATTTATGCTAATATGTTTAAATAAAAAAATATTTTAGTTAGTTTTTAGGTAATAATATTTGTACGTGAAATAGAAATTGTATTCGCAATAATATTTTGGCTGGTTAGTTAGTTAACATATTAATATGTGGAAAACAATTTGTATGTGAAAGAATTTATATGTAATAATAATATTTGAAGTAGTTTTGTATGTGAAAAAAAAAAATTTATATGCGAAAGTAACAGTATATGTATACTAGATAGAATTTGTATGCGAAATTAATTTATGTTATTTTTTAGGTATATTAGTTAAGAATATTAATAAAAAAAATATAGTATTTTAAAGAATATTTTTTTTTTAAAAAAAATTGGCCTATAATAATATAAAAGGAATTTGAATAATTGAAAAATTATTTGCAAATATAATGTGCAGTAATGGAGCGAGAAGAATTTTCTAATTTGAAGCAACAACATGTATTATATCAAGGGTCTGCTAGTCGTAATCTATTGTTCCTTCAGCGGGAACATGGATTGATTCACGTGTTCACAAGCAGGCGAGATACGATAGCCCGCTACACATTAGGTGAGTTGACACACAAATATGGTGGCAGCTTGATATCGAGCATCCCTGTATGCTATTCTACATCTATAAGCTAACCTTCGGTGTAGTGCGATGGATTGGGTCGATATATTACGACTGGGCCTTTTTTTCTACTCTATTAGAGCATTGCGATTCGGAGACGCACACCTTTCATTTTTCCCTTCAGAGAGACGACCATCATGCTACAGGACGTGGAGGTGATGCTTAGGCTGTCTATCGACGGACGTGCTGTTAATGGGCCATTTCAAAGGCCCTTGGTTGGATGACATTAGTACTACCTGGATTTTCTAGGCTTCACACCTGAGGATGATTATATCAAGGGTAATACGATCATGCTCCGTTGTATCAGTGGACATGTAATGACGTCTATTGAGGATGGCTTGCCAGAGCATGTTTACCAGCAGCGAGTTCGATGTTTCGTGCTGTGGTTGATAGGAGGATTTCTGTTATGTGATTCATCGAAGAATAGCACGAGCTTGATTCTGGTGCCGATGTTGTCTGACTTCATTGAATGTCAGCATTGCAGTTGGGGGAGTGCCGTTCTGGCGTATCTGTACCGGAAGTTTTGCCTCGCAGTCACAGGATGCAATTATATCGGAGGTTCTGCTATTGTTATAAGTAATTTTTTAATTTAAGTAATTCATTTTAAAAAAACTCTACGTATGTTATTAAATAATGATTCTCATTTACTGTACACAGGTGTGGGCTTGGGAAAGGATCGCCAAACTTCAACCGACGATCCCCGACCGACATCTTGTAGTGTTTCATAGTTGTCCTTATGTGAGGAGGTATAAATCTTCCTCTATTGTATTTTATTGGTTTTATTTGCTAGTATACTTATTTCCTTGTTTTTGAAGGTGGTGGACAGGGAAAAATTTGCAAGACTTTACTAGCCATAATCTGCTAGGTTACCGAGACCAGCTCTCAGTCTTGACGGACGGCGAGGTATTTTTCCAATCTTGTTTTGTTGCTTCATGATTACATTATATATATATATATA
>CANUEY010007256.1:0-19666 GCA_948099555.1 Croton setiger | reverse complement strand
CATTCCATATAGAGATATTATATGTTAAAAATGCTTAAATGTCTAAGTTGCTTTTATAGTAGATCTCTGTGGAGAGTTATAGTATCGGCATGCTTTTGTAATATATGATGAATATTTTGATATATGGTTGATGTGTGTAAAACATGTCATGTTTAAGTATGCTTATAGTATAGAGAATTACATGATTAACCACAGATAAAGGTAAAAGAGAAGAGATGTCATATGCTATTCAAGCATGATTGGAATGACATGATTATGTATGTCATTATAGTTTAATATATGTTTAATAGAGAGGTCATATACTATACATGGGTGATGTAAATGACATGTTCATGTATGTGTTATATATGTTAAAGACATTAACAGATTTAAGAAGAGAATGCAATATGTTATATGTGTTTTTTTTTAAAAAAATATATAGCATGTTTTATGACGTAAAAGTATAAGTAGAGGATGTTACAATCTAGTTAGAGAACCTTTTGAGGTGAAATTCCTGGGGCAACACTTGGTCGATAAATCACAACTAAAGAACAGAGAGACATGTCATATTGCATAGTATGCTACAGAGATGATCATTTTTAATAAATATGATTTGGAATCATGTTATTTTGCTGAGAGATGATAACCGAATTACATGTTTGATTTATATGCTATGTTTACACTTGTATATGATCATGTGTTGACTGATATGGATATGTAAAGTAACACAGATTATAGTATCTGTGACTATTTGGATAAGAGGAGTTCTGAGAGATAAGTCCCTATGATAGGTTCTGTTTAATCTTATGCAATTATGATATTATTGCTCTGTTTATATGGCATAGTTTGCACTTACTGAGTTCGTAACTCATTAAATTGTCTTTACATGATTCCAGGTTTTCCTTGGAGTAACTGACAACGTCAGTTTCGTCATCATTCCTCTGGGTCGGTCAGTCGAAGCTTAGGATCTCTCTCTCTCTCTCTCGCATTTCATTAATAGAACCATCTTATCATATAGATTTTTAGTTATATGGTTTGTAATCTTTTAATGTTCATGACGAAAATAATATATAATATAGTAAATAAGGTATGGCATGACATGTGCATGGTGGACGTCATTGCATTCCATGTAGAGTTATTATATGCTAAAAGTGCTTAAATGTCTGTGTTGCTCATATATTAGATTTCTGTAGAGATTTATAGTATAAACATCCTTTGTGACATATTAAGAATATTTTGATATATGTTGGGATATATGTAAAGCATGTTATGTTTGAATATGTTTATAGTATAGAGAAAGACAGACATAACCAGAAGTAAGGTAATAGAGAAGAGATGTCTTATGTTATACATGTATCGTATGAATGACATGATTATGAATGTTGTGGATATGTGAAAGACATTAACATGTTTAAAGAGTGATAGCAACATGATATATATGTTATAAAAAAAATTCATGTTCTATGACATAAGAGTAGAAGTAGAGGTTGTTACAACTAGCTCGCCTATTCCAGAAGAATTATGAAACATCATTTAGGCATGGCTACATCACCACCGACTTAAATGATGTCATCAGGGAGTTTGAGGAGATGCTTAAGGCTTTTGTGGATTAGTTTCATAAAATGGCCAACTTAATTGATAATGTTAATGTAGGAGTCGCGTTTTAGGATTGATTGATAACTTTGGATACACTTCCCTATCAGAGAAACTAGATAGGAAAGAGCTGAAGACATTCTTAGAGCTGATAAATCGAGCACATGATTACGTTAGATAGAGCCAGAACCTGTAACAAAAGGAGGTTATTACAGAAAATATAGTGGCCTCAAAAGTTAGCCTGATTGTGATAGGAAAGTAGAAGATGATAATAAAGAAAAAGAAACAGAAAAGGAGTCAGCTAAGGGCAAGTCATTCAAGTCTTTTTGCTACGGATCCTTCCACCACTCTTGAAAGGAGGATGATCTTACCTCACTCAAAGTAGAAGAAAGGGAGAAGAAGAGAGAGGGAAAGAGAGGGAATCTATGATAAAGGGAAAGGAAGGTCGAAAATGAAAGCAGAAGACAGAGGCAGAAGGCGAAGGGAAAGGATAGAGGGGAGGTCAACTTGCCTCCATCTCGATCGTCTTGTCACATGCCAGAGGAGGAAGAAAAGGACCAGTCGTCACCCTTGGACCTCGATTAGAAGCAAAAGGGAAAGCTTCAGAGGTAGCAGAAAGAGAGAGAGAAGGATCCCAAAGAAAGAAGAAGAAAAGGGAAATATTGGGGAGAAGAGAGGAGTCGGTGGTGTGCATAGAAGACAGAGGGAAAAGGATTTCACCTACAAAATGGATTCGAAACATAGAAGCAAGGAGTGAAATTTCTAGGTAGAAATAATTCTAGGGAGAAATCAGAGGTTAGAGAAGGTTTTAAAATTTTAGGGTTCCTGAATTTTTCTTTTTCTTTCTAGTTAGTCTTCTGTATTGAATACAAACAAAACTCATCCCTATTTCAGAATTAATTCAAAAATCAGGGATGAGTTTCAGTTGATTTTTTTTTTTTTTGAAAATCTCTTAGGATTCAGTAGGGAAATTCTTTGTTTCTATAAGAATAATTTTTGAGAATTCTAGAGTAATTCATATAGCTTGGAAACATTTTTTAGGGCCTTGAGGTAATAGCTTCACTACCTCTGTAATTCAATTTTTAATTCATGATGAATGCATCTATTTGGGAACCAGATTGAATTTTTTATGCCATTTTATATCTGTTTCTAGATTAGGTTTTCTGAATTGATGTTTGTTTTTATTTAGTTTTGAGTATTGATGAGTGTTTATAACTGTTCCACTCATGATTTTGGCTTGCCTCAACTTCTGTTACCATTTTAATTTCTGTTTCTAATTCTTGATTTATAGTGATTGTAGTTCTTCTTTTTTTATTCTTGTTCTGTTCTTGTTTTCTATTTTCATTCCTACTCTTTATGGTTTCATGTTGTTTACCTTAAAATGTTGCCTATTACCGTGGTTGGTATAGGTTTCCCTAGTTTTCTTTGTTGTTAGGGTTCATTAAACTATCATCATTTTGTTGTTTGCTTACTTTTTCTACTGTTGTTTTTGTGTGTCTAGTCATGGTCTTCATTGGTATGATATGAGTTGTGTCTGCATGTTTAAACCTCAAGTTTCCTGGTGTATGGCCTTATAACAATTGTTATTGCTATTGATTTTAGTCGTTGTTGGAAGACTTTGTTAAACTGTCACTAGTTTTTGTTGAGGGTTTTACTGTTGCTACTATTTTTCAAATTTTTGTTTAAAAAATTCCTAATATTTCATTGTAAGAAAATGAGAGCTTAAGCAGTTTAAGCATGTTATTGTTGCTGCTGTTTAAAAATTGGATTTTGATGGATGAGTTGTGTGAATTTTCAAGTTCCTGTTAATTCAGATTTTAAACAATTACTTCCTTTCTCATCTCTATTCCCTTGAATGTTGCTATTGATGAAGATCAAACTGCTGTAAATGATTTTCACTTTTCAAAGGTGTTGTTGTGTTGTTTATTCATAATTTCGCCATTGATGCTGCTTGTTTCTTCAAAACTGTTATAGGGACTATTTTGGTACCTTTATCATGGATTGTTTGTATAATTTTCGTTATTGTAGGGACTTTTTGGATATTTTATGTCTTTGTGTAGACTGTTTATATAGCTTATGCATGTGGGGATTATTTTGACAATATTGCATGAATAAGGACTGCTTTTATAATTTTCATGTTGTGGGGACTGTTTTGTGATTTTTATATGATTTAGGGACTATTATAATTCTTGCATTGTGAGGATTATTTTGTAATTCTCATATGTTTTATGGACTGTTTTAATAGTTTGGAATGTTTTAGGGGTTGTTTAGAAATTTTCCAAAGATATAGGGACTTTTTTGTAATTTTATATGTTTTGTGTTGTGTTTTAATTTTGCATATTAGGGACTATTTTGCAATATCTATTTGTTCATTGAATTGTTTTCCTAGTTTTGCATGTTTAGGGGTTGTTTAGCAATTTTCTAAAAATATATGGACCAAATTTGTAATTTGTCATTACCTAGGGGACCTTTTCGTAATTTTGCATGTTTATTTTTAATGTGTTATTTTATATGTTTGTGGGAATGTTTTAGAGTTTTAATATAAATTATTTGGGCATAATTGGGGGAATGTATTTAAATTAGGACCAATTTGTAATTATTTTCTTCTAAGGAGAAAGAATAATTAGATTGAAGGGGGTGGACGATTTATTTTCTACAAATTTATTTTTCCACTTTTATCGCTTTCAATATATGTATTTGCGTGAACCACTGTTACTCACTAAATTAGGAACATCGACAATTTAATAAAAATGGTTTTTCTTAAAAAAATAAAACTTTACTTAATTTTTGAAAAATAAAAAAAAATTTATTAGAGATCGGTAAATTCAGACGTTAATTAAAATCAAATTTTAATTAATATACTTAACCATTTTACTCAGAAAATTCAGTTCCAAACCTTTTATAAAGTTATTTTGAGAAAACAGAAAGAAATTTGAAATGATAATTCAATCCCACAAACAATAATTTTATTTTTAATTAAAAACATAGAAAAGCCAACCTAAACAAACAAGAGCCTCTATTTTTCAAACGCTATTATCTATTCTATTCTACTCTATAGATCCTCTTTCTTCCCTCCATTGTTTTTTTATAATGCTCATCATCTATGCATTGCATATCTTTATTCATATAAAATACCACAAATGCATATTACTAAACTTTACAAAGAGCAAATTTGATATCTAAACTTTCTAAAACGTAAAAAGCGTTACTTTTTATCCTCATTGAAAGAAACACAAATTAGTGTATGTGATGATGTGGAAAAAAATGAACTGTTTAACATGTTTCTCTCTTCTTAATCCTTATCTCTTTCTACCCTTCTCTCTAAAACATCTACATTTTTCTGTTGTTTTCTTTAACTTTTATTTTTGGTTTATTTCTAGTTTAGATCTAAGTTGTTTACCACCTGTTTATTTTAACATTATTTTTGTTGGTGTATATTTAAGCCAATCTTAAATAGTGAACCGATAGTTTGCAGCACCTAACCGAACCTTAGTCATGTCTACCACTACTTGATAGCCTAAGGTGTGGCCTCTTTTCCCTCTTTATTCTTGTATTTGAAAAATTATATGTAATAGCACACTTTGTATTTCTAATTAAAAAATGACACATATCTTTCATATTTAGTGAAATAGTAATTGTTTGTGGTTTTATCTTGTTTCCATTTTTTCCTTTTTTATATTTTTATTGTTATTTAAAAAATAAAAAAAATGGAAAAATAGCAATAGCAGTACATGAAATTCAAACTTGAAAATAAAATTGATTTCTTATCATTCTGAGCAAATTTTCGAAACCTTCTAATGATCATTTACAAAATTTAAAGGCACCATTAAAATCTTGTATCCAAACACTTCAATTTGATGTAGTAATTTGCTCTGATCACCACTAATTTTCCGATCACCAAGGAGAGAGAAATGAATAGTATTTTACATTTTTTGGACGCATATGGTGGAGTCCTAAGAAAGTTAAACCATATTTAGAATCTACGAGTCAAGATCTTTCTAATGATATATAATTTGCTATGTTTCATCATAGTTTTCTGATGGCTAATGAGAGAGAAACAAATTGTATTTTATATTTTCCAAATGTATACGGCAAAGTTACACAAAAATAAGACCATATTTGGAATTTGCAAGTCGAGAGATTTTTAATAATATATGATTTGTTATATTTCATCACTGTTGAAAATTTTTGGTGACACGACGGCTAGAGTTTCCATATGATGAAGAAAATGAAGATGACATGTCAATAATTTTTCATTGATAGCTATTGATTATTAGTGATATTGATTTACTAATTCTTACATACTTATATTTACTTATATTGAGTAATATTGATTGATATTGAGTTATAATTTATTTGGATATTTACTAATATTGAGTTATATCGATTAGTAATTTTGATATATATTGACTGATATTGAGTTACAGTAGCTTATATTGATTTTATATTGGCTTATATTAAATTATATTGATTTCACATTAAGTTATATTTTATATTGACTGGTGCTAAGTTATATTAACAAATACTAATTTAATTTTCTAGTAAAGGTAAATTACCCAGTACAGAAGAAGAAGGACAAAATAGTGAGAATTGGAGAAAGGCTATGCAAAGTGATTTGGAGGCTCTAGAAAAAAAATGAAACATGGGAAAATCTAGAATACCACCTGGAAAGAAACCCGTTGGATGCAAATGGGTGTTCACTATAAAATACAAAGTAGATGGAACCATTGAAAGATACAAAGCGAAGTTGGTAGCGAAAGGCTACACCCAGACTTATGGCATAGATTATTCTAAAACCTTTTCTCTGGTAGCCAAAATAGACCTTATTCTTGTCTCGTTTTTTGTGGCAGTTAACTTGGACTGGCCATTGCATCAATTTGACGTAAAGAATGTCTTTCTACATAGTGACTTGAAGGAAGAGGTATATATAGAAGCTCCTTCAGGATTCTCAGGAAACTATTGTCCAAGAGAAGGGTGCAAGCTCAAAAAGGCGCTCTATGGATTAAAATAGTCACCAAGAGCATGGTTTGGCAGATTTATCGCAGCCATGAACAAATATGGGTACTACCAAAGTAACTCAGACCATACCTTGTTTCTCAAAAGGAGAGAAGGGCTTATAATCTGCCTCATCATATATGTAGATGATATGATCATCACATGTAATGATAAGGAAGAGATAAAGGCTCTAAAGGAAAATCTGTTTAGAGAATTTAAGATGAAAGACCTTGGAAGTTTGAAATATTTCCTTGGAATAGAAGTCTCAAGGTGTAAGCAGGGAATTTTCATTTCACAACGGAAATATGTTCTTGATCTACTCGAAGAGACGAGGTTACTAGATTGTAAACCTGTTGATACTCCAATGGTGGTAAATCATGGTTTGTAATTTATAGAAGGAAATGAGTTTACAGATCGTGAGCAGTACTAGAGGCTGGTAGGGAAGCTCATATATCTCTCACATACAAGACCGAACATAGTCTATGCTATGGGTATAGTCAGTCAGTTCGTGCATAAATGGAAACATCACTTAGAATTGTCCAATTCCTAAAGGGTTCTCCGGGTAGGGGTGTCATGTTCCGAAAGAATGGTCATTGGAAATCCAAGCATTTACTGATGCAGATTGGGTAGGAAATCCGGTCGACAGGCGGTCAACTTCCGGTTACTTTATGTTTGTTGGAGGTAACCTTGTCACTTGGAAGAGTAAGAAACAAAAGGTGGTTGCCCTCTCAAGTGCTGAAGTCGAGTTTTGAGGAATCGTCAGGGGACTCACAGAAGTTTGTGGCTAAGGAAGCTATTAACCGAAATTGGCTTTGTGTTAAATACTTGTAAACTAATGTGTAACAATAAGGTTGCCATACATATTTCAGAAAATCCGGTTCAACACAACTGGACAAAACATGTTGAAGTTGACCGACACTTTATAAAAGAAAAAATTGAAACTGGGGTCATTTGACTACCCTATGTTCGGTTGGATGAACAACTGGCAGATATATTAACTAAAGTAGTACCCGGAAAACTATTTGGTGAGATTCTGGGCAAGCTGGGCATTAGAGATTCTGTAACCTAGCTTGAGGGGAGAGTCAGAAATATGAAATGGGGAAAATCAGAATTGAATTCAAACATAAACAGACTTTATCCAGAAGAGTAAAATAAGGAAAATTTGTTATTTCTTTATAGTATAAATATGTACAAGCAGAATTGGAAAATATAACAAACAATAAACATAATTCTTCTGTTCTTCATTTTCCCCCTTCTTTCTTAAATTTGTAACAAAGGATGGCAACCAAAACAAAGAGAATTATGCAATTATTATGAATGATACCGATTACTAGTGGTGAAGGCAAAGGTGGAGGTGGTAGTCATGTCTAGAAGTTGAAAATGGACTGTTTTGTAATTTGTATAATTATAAAACAGTCCCTGAAAGCTATAAATATGTTAACTAGTCATGGATTTTAATTTAGTGTTATTAAAAATATCTTAATTGTGCCATTAAAATTTTCAATTAAGGTGTAATGGGTTAATAGATGCAAAACTAAGAATGTTTCGGAAAAAATACAAAAAGTTCATGGTGAAAAGTATGATTTGGCATGCATATCTCCTCTCCACCTTTCCAACCTAAAAACAGATCACAATTAGAAAAATGCCATGATTAAGTTTTTCGACAACATCATCTAAACTGTTGTAATATGTAATTGTTTTTTGGAAATTTGTATTTCTAACATTATTAATTAATTATGTGATTATAGCATTAACAATTGACAATTGAATATATAAGCATAGTTTAAATACAAGATAATTATTCTCATAGATTCACGCAGGTTATCATTATTATGGCACATTTTTTATACACCAGATATATTGTTTGCAATTTGATACAATTATGAGTTATGACTATGATTAATAAAAGCAAAATACACTATAATATACTCATATACATCAAGTTTTGAGAAAATTGTTAATTATTGCAGATTAATAAGCTATTAACATGTTGCCATTGTAACGTAAGTGTGTAATCAAGTGAGCATTAACCAGTTGGAGGTTACGAAAATATTTAAGTGGGATACTCTGAAAACATGTTACATTTTTTATTTTTGTTTTTTTAATAGAAGTAAATAGCAATTTTATTATTTTTAAAAAGTAAATAACAAAAAATTTCAAATTAAATAAATATCACGTTTTGCTACATAAAGAGATATTTAGGGAATATACAAAAAACAAAAAGAACAAAAATAATACTTTTTGAGAAATATAGTATATATAAATCCTATATTAGATATTTATATATACTAAAACTATTATTTAGTTAATTTATAAAATATTGTGCTATACTAACAATAAAACATTGAAAACTGCTATTTGCTTATTTTGTTCTTTTTGAAAGATATTATGTTTTGTGAAATAAATATTAGTTCAAATTGTGTCACCAAATTATATTTGAGGGATAATTTCATTCATATCTTTCTAGTTTGGTCTAATCTACTGTTTTGAAAAATTAATGAGTAGATCAATTTATTATTGGAGATAGAGATAATTTTTGTGAATTTTCCATTCATTTTTCCCTCAAATATGAGTGAAATTATTCTCAAAGCAAAATAACCCCAATCGTCTTCCTGCTTTACTTCCGCCGCCATCCCTCTTCCTCCTTCACTAAAAATAA
The DNA here is from genome assembly GCA_948099555.1 of Croton setiger. Taxonomy (NCBI): domain Eukaryota; kingdom Viridiplantae; phylum Streptophyta; class Magnoliopsida; order Malpighiales; family Euphorbiaceae; genus Croton; species Croton setiger. The sequence continues at coordinate 10,440 of CANUEY010007256.1, read as the reverse complement.
CCCCAATCAAGACGTCATGCTTTGGAAAAATTTGAGAGCAGATGTCAAGAAACTAGAGTGCTTTCTCAAATGATATTGCTCTAAGAAAGTTGAAGAAACTGAGAAATGGCAAACTGCAAATGTGTTCGTAGCAAAAGAATTCAATATCTTTATCCAAACTGTTATATTCAACATAACATGGGCCTCCAAAAGACCCAAGACCCCAAAAGCACTCAGATCCCAACCTCCTAAGTCGAAAGACTTGACCTCAAACCACCTTGTCCACTCCTACCTTAACATGGGGTCGCACCAACATATCATGACCTACCTAACTGAATCCTTAAACTCTAGGAAAACTCTAATTGTAACTAAAATACAACACAAACTATTAGGCTTGATCTGAACTTGAGATTCGGGTTTCCATTGTTAACTTATTTAAATTTACAAATAATACTTTTTTTATTGATTTGTGTTGTTGTGATACGTAATGAATTGATTTCGATTTTGAATTTAATTGTTTCTAAATATGAACTTTTGACATCCTCAAGATTGAAATGCGCGCTTGACGTGGTATTAAACCAGTGGCAAATTCTCATGGATACCTTACCAAATCACCGAGTTGTACCAACAACACAAATAACAATTTTAACTCTTCTCTTTCGATGGTCCTGTATTTGCATATGAAACATTGGATTTTCTTTTTTGCCTAATTATGAATTTTACTTTGAATTTTTTACAAATTTGCGTTTTTCACTCTAAAATTAACTTTGAAGCAATATTACAATGTACTTGGCAAGAAAGTTTCAGTAACATCCTGAGCTCAAGTTTTAATCTAATTAAATTAAAATTTTAAGTTAATTTTAATTTATAATTTTTAGGGACTAAACTATTAATTTCATCTTCTTCTTACTAAAATCAACCTTAGCCCCCTCCCCCATAAACCAAAAAAAAAGCCAACAAAACAGTAGAATTCCGACCGCCACCGCCACTACGATGCTCAAAACGAAAGATCGACCCTACCAAAAGAAAGCTGGAGGGCCGCATAAAAAATCTCTAGCCTCAAAATTGCTTCTCGTCGCCATTGAATGGGTGAATTACAACTAGATTCTTCATCCCCAAGATGATGTTCATTTTTCTGATCATTTGTTCCTACCTATGTTTTTTTTTTTTATTGTTTTGGCCAAAGAGAAAAAAAACTAAATATTTTATAAAAATAACTTAAGTAAAACCAAGACTCGATACAATTTCTGGCCACCGCAAAGCTTAGACGATCTATTTGACACTAATCAACTCGTCATCCTCTAACAAGTGTTTTGACACTCATGGCTTCACTGTTCATTGGGTCAATGGGTTGAGTCAAAACGAACTGAAGTCTTTGAAGACTGCCAACCGAAGTTTTCGCACCCGCATAAATTAAACGACTATAAAAATACAAACAGGTATCTAAATTTACATATACCGATAATTAAAGTCCTAACGATTTAATTACTCATTCTGATTTTAATTAAATTTCTAAAATATTCATATATAAAATAATTAACAGATAAATAATCTCTTATTTATCACATTACCGTACTATGATATGCATAACGTTGATTAGAGATGTCACAGGTCAATTGTTGACTTCATTTCACCAGCCAAAAAACAGCATCATTAGAATGTTTAGTAACAACCCCTAACAGAAGGTGGGTCCCCCCATCATCTGCCGCCCTACCATTTTCATTGAATAAAACAAACTTGGATATCAATCAGATCAAATTATAATATACTTTACATTAACATTACTACTAATAGTTCGTTCAAAAGGTCACAAGAGCCATTTTTAGGTGCTACAAAAAGGAAACATAACCAGATAAATAACTTAAAAGTAATAATAGATAGCTCAGTTTTTCTCTTGAGTTCACACAAAAGACCAGTTCATGAACATCAAGGCCAAGCAATGGTTGGAATCATCATCGTTCAGGACTTTCCATGCAATGGCCTGATCATACGAAATTGGCCTCCCCATGCTTGATACACATATTCCAGCTGGCAGATATGCGAATCCCTGAAAATTTCATTTCATTTCTACATCACTTCCTGCACAATTCAAAGTTCAAACTGCGATATTATTTACTTTCGAACGGCAGTGAGTTTTACCTGTTGCATGATCTTAGAGAACTCCGAGCATAGAATCTTCCTGCCAGCTTCATCTAGGATCTTGTCAAGCATAATATCTTGAAGGGCGACAAGAGTAGTTTCAAGCATGTCAAGTCCTGCCTGATTTGCAAAGGTGAACACTGGAGACGCCTGCAGTTATATTTTCGCTGATCAAATTGGCTCTTTTTGTGCATGGCATGATCAGAAGATGAAAATTTCCACAAGTAGAAAATGCTTACATTGGTTTTCAAGGAACAGCACATGATAGCATCTGAATGGTTCCAAAGTTGCTTCAACAAAGCATCACCAACTTGAGAATCATCCCGAAAGAGATCTCCCCCAGTGTGGATCCTGCAACACGTAATAACGCATTACTATTTTCATGAAGTGAGAAATCATGTATTTTTATTTTCCAAGACCTAACCTTACACTAAAAATGACAAATTTTTATACACCAACACATCATATCTTCACAGATCATTGTATACAAATTGTTAATGATGCATAATTGTACTTGTGAAGGTACTGAACAACCTTTAAAACATATGTTAAATTAAGTTAAGATAAGCAAAATTAAGTTCAATCTTTCCGCTGCCATCAAACTAATGAAATAATGCCATACCTATAGCTTCGGTAAATCCATCGTGCCAAAGTAATAGCCTCTGGTGAACCAGGAAGAGACTTAGAGCCCACCTGGGAGTTGAGTCGTGAGGGAGAAATAGCCATTGCAACCCTCTGAACAGAACTTACAACACTACGCACGTACTGGCGTGCCATTGCAGCCACATTTTCTTGCAAGTGGTTCTCAAAAGTAAATTGGAATGCAATCGTCAGTACAGACCTTAGGTTATAACTGGTGGCGTCTGAATCACCGGATGGGCGTGCACCTCCTGAACCTATTTCAAGTGTAGAGGCTAAATCTAGTGTGCGACTTGCAGCAGATCCATCCTACAGTAAAAGAATGCACATGTAACAAGATTATAGGATATGCTAGTTATGTGCTGCATGACTTGTACATGAATTATTATTGTATAAGATGACTGGTCACCCAACTGTTTTAGGGTCCAATGGTATAACACGAAAACCAGATGGCAGCAAAAGAGCGTCATCAGCAAATGATTCATCAATAGGTGCAAATACAAGCTGAGCACAGGCACCAACAGCATTTTCATCAATCCCACTGCATAGCTGCCAAAGTGGAATCATGTAAAATATAATCAGTACCAAGCTATCCACATAACTCAATAAAAAGGTACACTTTCCTCAAAACTGATGGTAAATACACCAACCTGTAACAAGTACATATCCCGCGCCAAAGCTACATCTTCAGGAGAGAAGGCATGACCCTCCAGCCGAACTACCTCCAAGAACTATATGCAAGTAAATCCAAAATTTAAAACAGAAAGACATCAGTTTTTAGGATATGACAGAAGAAACCAAAAATATATGATTTTCTTATACATATTAGAAAGTTGTTACCTCCTCATGCTCCACTGTATGGGCAAGGGGTAAAATAACCTGGGTACTAGGGAAGCCCCCAGGTCTCGTACAAGGAACTGCATAAGGGCTTGCTTTGAGACATGCAGCTGAGTATGTATCAACCCCATAATCAGCCCACTCTGAACGATGCTCCCGCAGAAAGCGAACAAGCAGAGCAGGTGGGACATTCTATGGCAGTAAATTTTGTCAATGAATAAATCATGAAGGTGCAAACATAAGAGTTAAATCAATGGTAAGCAATATGGATTTAGAAGAGAAAACAATTGTTTAGAGGCATTTTGCACAATAGAACAACATAATCTGTTCATTTTGAAGAGAATACCTGCAGTAACATTGATGCCTTTGCACACAGCACCCCTCCTCCAAAAGTTGGGAACATTGATGCAGTATATTGAGATCCAAGAAATTTATTTGGAGATGAATTGATGACAATGGTCACATCATCCACCCCATCACTACCAAGAAGTGACCAACCATCATCCGCAAATCCGTTGACAGCATCATTGAAACCCCTAGAATCCAATTACAAAAATACAGTTCATAAAAGGATAGCAATGACAACCTCAAGTACTACACTTAATACTAAGCTCTCTAATTCCAAAAAGGAGGGGAAACTTTATAAATGGACTAGCAGTTGAAATAAAAAGAACTTGAAAAAATTTTAGGCTGTTCCAGAAAACACATGGCAAAAGCCCAGTTGTTTTGAAAAAATACTGAAATCATATGCCTTACCTACTTAGCCTCTGACTGAATGTCCTCAAAACAGCAGGCTGGCGACCCCCACCATACTGAATTTCTCCACTGGTCTCATGTGCAATTTGCCGTATGTGCCGTAAAGCCTACATTATTTAAAACACAAAGTTTACTAGACACTAACAGTGTTAAACCAAGAAAAGAAAAGGAATGATCCAAACCATAAAAAGTAGTTCTTACAGCCATGGTCATTTTCTGAGCAAGGATTTTAGATGATTCATAAAGTGGCCTCAGAACTTCAGGAACACTCCAAGCCTAACATTCAATAACATGGTTTAATTTAATCTTTGAGATGAACAAAACAAGAATTTGCAGAAATTTGAAGGGATAAACTATATGATTCTCACATCTAAATCAACATGATCGACAATGTGGATGATTGAACTGCCTCCCTCACAAGGTCGAATCAGATAACCACTGGGAAGCATTTCAGCTCTTACAAAGCTTGAGGCAGGAGGCCCAGTCGGGCCACCAGTAGCAGCATTCAATGACCTCTCACATACCTGAATAAATCAAGACAAAAAGGTTTTGTAAACCAACATTCAATGTCAAGCAGATTAAACTTTGAAAAATAAATTGAATATAAGGGAAGCAAGGTGAATTACCACAAGACTGCCATCTTCCAAAGTTGTAGTGTACCTCAACGTCCAAAAGTCGCGTGCCACAGCTAATGTGGTTGGGGCATAAGTCTAGTGTAGAAAGAACACAAAAAGTCAATCGAAGATGTATTTTAGCATAAGATCAAAAGGTGAAGCTCTTACAAGAAGGCTAAAACTGTGCAGTCTACTGTTTAAACAAAATGACAAACCTGCATGTATACAATTTCAATTGTACCCCCATTCCCTGCTGGAACCACACTCAATATGTCAATGCATCGGCAGTCACGAAACCAAGATGGACGATCTTTGAGGATTTCAGCAACCTGCAAGAGAAGACTCTCATCAAGGAATACAGCAAAAGAAGCATTCCATACCTGAATAATTCAAAGAGGGAGAGATATATACCTTCGTGGGCTCAAGGCTCACGAGGCCGCAGGCCCGTGCTGCTACCCCACTACAATTGCGGGAAACAGCAACAATGCCAATAGAATCCGGACCAGGCTAAATAGTTGTCAACAAAGTAGAAGTAATATGTGTCAGAAACTAAGCATGAACTACTAATTAAGAAATTAATTAAGCACCAGAAGTAATATACAAACTGTACCTTCATCCCAATCATCTGGACCCAGTCGACAGCAGTTCCGGTAGCCTTGGAAAGGAACTCTGCGAGGGTCTCCTCAGCTATTGCGAGAAGACTAGCAAACAATAAAAGCAAAAAACTAGTAAAACAAAATGAACAACAGCATTTCAACTAAATTAGTTAGCAAATAGTAATTACATACCCAGCTGGGTTGTTAGCATCCCGTTGGGAATGCTGTTGTGTTGGGTTTTGCTGTTGTTGCTGACCACTCATGACCACAGACTCACAGCTATTGTCTGTGGTCGTTGCTGAAGCCTGATCAAAATCCAACAGATAAATATACTTTTAGCACATATAAAGATACTTAGCTTCCCATAATAGTATCTACTTGAATAAAAAAAAAATATGAAAAGAAGAAAAACCAAACAACTCATGCACAAAGAATCTAAGCTAGTTTTGAATCAAAATAAAGTGCAAACATATTAATCCAAAAGGACGAATAAATTAGCTCAGGGACCTGATACTAGAGATGGACAAAGTTAAATACAAAATGCAGAAATGGTTTCTTCTACACAAGAGAATGCAACTCTGAAGGATAGATCCTTTTGATAAGACAAGTGAGCTTACGGTATGCAGTTGTTGGCGCATGTATCCATTCTCATAAACCAACTGCGAGACCTGCTTCTGCAACCGGTCATTCTCTTCCATCAACAGCTTGTTCATAGCAGTCAACTTTCTATTTACTGTCTGGAGCCGTGAAGCTTCCTTCCTCTGCTTTTCCCGACATCTATCATGAAACAAGGAAAGGCACATTGGTTGGTGTATCACATGAAAACCATACTCCTTTCTTAAAAATCTACAGACCAAATAAAGAATATAATAACGAATGAAGTAACTATCAGAAACTTCCCAATATCACTTTGCAAGTGTTTATATCTTACTTAGGGAAGCAAAATGAGGGAAAGTACCGATACATTTAAAACAAATCAATGTCAAAACATACTACACAAATGCGGTAAAACTCACTGCAATCTTGAAGCCCAATTAAAAGAAGAATGGGATGGTTTCACCATTTTCGATGCATGCACAAATACTACTTCCTAAAGAAATGAGATGAAAATAGGAAAAGGAACGTTTTTCACTAGTCCAATAAAATTATTAGAAAGAAAAAAATATGACACATAACGAGTGCAACAGTTATTTAAAAATAAGAAAGCATTGTCTCATGAAAACATTAAACAGTACTTTCAAGTTAATACAGAGTTTCTCAAAAACAAGTAAAATACAGTGAAGATTCATCAAAACAAAACAGGAAAAGAAAAGAACCGATATTTGCTTCAGATTTTAAAATAAATAACAAATTAAAGGTACGTAACAGAAAAATATTGCAAAAGTTGATAGTTACTTATTTTTGTTCAGGATATTCCCTTAGTAATCATGTTGGAAAATGCTTGAAAAAATACACCAAAAAGAAAATAGAATAATCCATCAAAAGAATTGACTCTATTCTATATAATAAATTACCAAAAGCAGCCGTCATTCACTTACAAAACTAGAAATCTATTTTTAGTGAAAACACCATAATAATAATAATTATCAAAGGCGAAAATTTTGGGAAGAAACAGAATCAAACAGTTTGCATATTAACATCTTGAAACAAACATATAATAAACACTCATTCTACAAAAAAAAAATAATAATAGTAATAATTTGCCCTTCGAGGATACATTCAATGTTGAAAAAAATTACATTACTTGAGCCATTCGATTCAAATATGGACGAAATACAGAAAACAAGAACACTTTTACAAAGCTAGATTAAAGTTAAAAGGACAAAACAAGAAATAATAAAAAACCAAACAGCTACATTTTTTAATCTTCTCAAAATTTTTACTTTTCTTCAAAGAGATAACACATGGAAAAAGAAATCTGAAAAAGCAAGCTCAGTATTTTCCCACAACGGAAAATTCCGTTTCTTTCTTAAAATTAGGGCAAGTAAATTTCAACGTAATCCAAACACAGATGCTTAACTTTTCCCCCAGTAAAATAACTTCACAAAAAAATCAAAAAGCAAAAAATACAAATTACGTACACCAGAAAAAAAAAAGGGAGCAATTTTGCTTCCTCTTCCTTGCTGTATGAACAGCCAAAAACACAATAAGCCCATAAAACATTCAAAAAGATAAAATACAACCCAAACAAAAATCGTATATTTTCCTTTAAAAAGTGGGAAAAAGTTATCTAACATCTCTAATAACAAAATCCATTTTTACAAAATCATAAGAAAATGGAGGAACTAGAAAATAAAAGATGTCGTTTTACAAAATGATGAGAAAAATCGAGAAACTCGAAAATAAAAGATGTTAGAGAGATAAAAAGGTGATCTTGGTTTTTTGCAGTGGATGAAAAGAGTGTATTTACCTGCGGTTTTGAAACCAGACTTTGATCTGTTTAGGTTCAATGTTAGAGAGAATAGGACACTCTCTAATAAGCTGCTGCCTTCTCAAAGAACTAGGCTTTGGGCATTCTGTATAAACCCTCTCCAATGCCTCAACTTGTTCAGGTGTATATCTCACATACTTGCTCGTATCCATTTGCTTGTTATTTCCTTCCTTACTGTGCATAGAAAATGCCATATACACACCCAACCACCCCCCAAAGCCACACAGAAAACACCTAATATATTTTTTGAAAAAAAATAACCCTTTTGAGGTGCTGAGGAAAAAAAAAAAAGAAAACCCAGATGATTGTATTTTGAAATTTCAAGAGGTGTGTTTGTGGTTTGGTTCGTGATTATCTTCTTCTCTGATGGTGGTATCAGGCAGGCTCTCTCCTCCAAGAGAGCCTACGCTCTCCTTCATCAGATTGAAAGTGTGAAGGAAGGGATTTGTTTGCAGACACTGTAGAGCTGAACAACCCAAGTATAGAAAAGAAAAGAAAGGAGGTAGAGTGAGATCCTGTGGTCTTTATCTCAGACGCCAATCTCTCGAGATTCTTCAATTTTATTTACTGCTTAATAAAAACAAAAAACAATAACCCACAGAAACAAAGTGGTTTTGGTTTGGTTTTTGGGGGAGAGAGAGTTAAAGAAAAGCAATACACAAAAAAACCAACCAATGATAAATGAAAAACCAAAAGTTGAAATCTTTTTTTTTTTCAATCTGGGTTTTCCTTCCTAAATCCAAAATTTATTGAAATTAAAAAGAAAGAAAAAGAGAAAAGAATAAATGAGGGGCAGGGCAGGGCAGAGCAAGCAAGCACAGGCAGGCAGATGGGGTTCATATCTTTAACCTGACAATATCAGAGACGTTTTTTGACAAATGGGCTTAGCTTTGTTTCCTCTCTCTCTCACAAAAAAAATTACTCATATTAAAAAAAAAAAATGTATCTTACATACTGCTACAGAAGTAGGCTTTTGTAGCTGCTTGTCTCAGCATTTCTCTCTCCAACTTATGTACATGCTACATGTCATGATGATGATGCATGATGCATGCTATGTGATGAGCTGTGTTTGAAGGCTTAATACGTAACTCCCTTAACGATCATCATAAATTCTTTTGGCTGTCTAAACTTTTGGGGTTTCAATTTGGCCAAACACTTTACTCTTTGAAATTTCACTAATTTTTATGCCCGCTTAATGTTTGCCAGAGACCTAATTACCCTCTGAACTTCCAAAAATGACACAAAATTGATACCTTGGCACAATGCAAAAAACATGTGTTGCATAGACTATCTGATGCAACTCCACTAAGCTAGAATGTATGTCTCCGAGTCATTGACATGGTAAAGGGAAGACTCACTTCCTTCTTCTCCCTCTCAAGCCTTTCATCAAATACCTTATGTGCACATTTTGGCCCATCAATTTTTTTGAACACAAAATTCATTTCATTGTTGGAATCGATATCAAAAAGTTTAGAGTTCTAAGGTTTCGGGAAGAAACTTGTAATTAGTTTAATTTGATTCAAATTTCCATGTTCAAATTGTTTATATATTGTTTACAAATTGATTATGTCTATCAATGTAATTCTGTACAATATTTTGATAATAAAAACATTCATGTTTAGTTTGATTTTGATTTTCTTCCTTTTCTATTCAAATTTCCTTTCTGCTCTTGTTTCCTTTCTTTCACTCCCCTCAAGTTGGGTCATAAGATCTTCTATGCCCAATTTGACTAAAGCGTTGTTGAAGGACTTTCTTGGAACTATTTTGATTAGTATATCGGCGAGTTATTTTTCAGAACGAATAAAGGGAAGAAAAATACTTCCTTCTTCCAATTTCTCTTTGATAAAATGTCTGTCTAGTTCTACATGTTTTGTTCGATCATGTTGAACTGGGTTTTCTAAAATACTGATCGCCACCTTATTGTCACAAAACAACCCACAAGTAGTCTTCGGTGGGAAACCAATTTCTGTAAGGAGCTTCCTCATCCACAAAACCTTTGCTAATCATTGGGCAATTCCTCGAAATTCAGCTTCTACACTGAAGAGGGACATTACTTTTTGCTTCTTGCTTTTCCAAGTTACCACATTATCTCCTAAAGTATCCAGACGTTTACCTTCTATCAACTGGATTTCCTGCCCAATCAGCATCTGTGAATACTTTTATCTCTAAGTGACCATTCTTTTGAAACAGTACCTCAGGTCTTGGAGATCCCTTCAGGTATCAAATGATTCTGATAACTGCTTCCATGTGTTCTTCCTAGGGCTTGTGTAACACCTCACTCTTATTTCCTACGTCATAAAAACGGCCATTTTTTTTTTTGACGTGACAGTGTTGCGCTACCTCTAAGTATCTCACCAATCTATACATATACATGCAATGACTTTCATCACTGTTCAAATAACATACATTTCATCATACGAGCATTTAATTGATATGATTAACATAACCT
>CANUEY010007161.1:0-24704 GCA_948099555.1 Croton setiger | reverse complement strand
CCATACGGCATCCACATAAACTGCCGTATATATATAATTATATACTAAACATACTGGAAAATAAAGTTAAGTGAAATAAAGGAAAATAACGATAACTGATTAAAACATACCTCAGCAGCTGTCATGACGGACAACTGATCTCTGTAAGCCAGTAAGTTATGGCTGGTGATGTCCTGGACATTCTTCATAATGCGTCATCTAAACAAAAAAACATTAAAATAGCAAAAAATTAGGTAATTTACTAAAATATTGTAAAATCTTAACTAATTACAAATGCGAAATTTTTTTTATACATACCTACGCGCATATGCACATCCATGCACCACTGGAGGATGCATACCCGGGAGCGTAGGTCGAAGGGTAGCAATCCTCTCCCACGCCCAAACCTGGAAAAAATATAATTTATAACTAATTATCTAAATATAAAACCTAAATACATTAAAATCTTTGAAATTAAAATAATTACCTGGACTACCAGGAGACAACCTCCAATATAAGAGGAACCCATCGCTGCCTGGCACAGGTTTCGGTACAGAAACGTCAAGACGGCGCTACCTCAACTGAACTGTCGACAGCCAGCGAGGTCTTCAAGCATCGGCGCCAAAATCAGCGACGTGCTGTTCTTGGAGGAATCACAAAAAAGGAAACCTCCAAGTAACCACAACACGAAGCTGCGAGCACGCTGCTAGAAAACGTGTTCCGGCGCTGTCGGCTCTAGAGGGGTCAGCAGATGAGCGATTATGCTGCGAAGCATAATCCTGCTTCCCTTGATATCAGCATCGGCCGGCTCGAACCCGTAGAAGTTTGTAAAGTACTGGGCCCACCCGACGCCAGGTCTCTGAAAACGACCGCGCACCGGCCGTCCGTCCACGGGGACTCCGAGAATCACCTCGATGTCCTGCAGCGTGATCGTCGCCTCCTCGATAGGCAGGTGGAAGGTGTGCGTCTCCGGGCGCCACTGCTTTACCAAAGCAGACAATAGGGCCCAATCATAGTATATGGACCTTATCCTCCGAACCGGCCCGAAACCCATCTGGTCGATAATCCTCCGAATCCAGAAGTCGCCATATCTGAGTGTCCGCTCGTCTGATGTTGAGCGGACTGTCGTATGCTCGATCGCCTCGAAACACGCGGCTCGATCTGTGTTCCTGCTGCAGGAACAGCAGATCGCCAGTCGCAGACCCCTGATCCAGGACACGCTGCTGCTGCGATGATGACTCTCCACGCTCCATTGCTGCAGCCCGTACGGTAACAATATTTATGTTCAATTCTATTCTAAAATTATACTAATTTTAACAACCCTAAAAACCTAATGCATAATTAAATATTTTCTACTTAAAAGTTAATTTCTAAGTTAATAATTTAGCAACAAATCCTATATTCTACATAACATGGCAATTAATATTATTACGCGAATTAATTATGCAAAAATTAAACATATATATTGTTTCAATTTTTTTCTAAACATATTCTCGCGAAATTCTAAATTTCTAATCATACACCCTATTTTTTTCTCATGCATGGTTTATCAAATCCCTAAATTCTAAATTACAACTAATCTAAATCCTAACTAAAATTAAAATACTAAATTCAAAATCAGAAAACATACCTTTTTCGCAAAAAATCATAATCCTCTGAAGTTAAAACTTAATATTTTGAGTGATTTGGTGGTATTTGAATGAGAATGGAAAGGTTTTTGGTTAAAAACAAAAACCTGGACGTCTGTTGAGATTCTGCTTTAAGTTCGCTAAACAGTTATGTGAACTTATTCAAATTTTGAACAAGTTCGCATAAGGGTTTAGCGAACTTGAAGCACGTTGCCACGTGTCGTCATCTGATTCGTCACCCTTAACGACGCCATTAATACCATCATTAAGGTAACAACGGCCATTACCGTTCAATGTTCGCATACTAGTTATGCGAACTTTGATTAAAAAATTAAAAAAAAAATTAGTTCGCATATTTGTTATGCGATTTTGGGTAGTTCGCATAAGAGTTTAGCTTTCACCTCTTCAGCTGTCCACCTTCTAATTTTTAACCCCCTTTCTGCAAATGATTCGTGTTTTGGGTTGAGCAATTTTGGAAATTTAAAAATATTTGTACTATTTGTTAGACTAAACCTATTTTATGGTATTTTCTAAATTTGAAATCATAAAATGTGTTATTGACTAAGTTTGTCCTTAGAAAAATGGAGCTAAACATAAGTCCAATTGTTGATAGGTTAAGCTCAATAAGTAAAGCAATGTACAATTAATTGAACTTGGAATTCTAATTTTTTACCTTTGAAGTGGACACGTCAGCGCACAAATTCATTCTATTTTAAACTACAAGGATAATGAAAAAATAGTTCCGCCAACATCCCTACTTCGAAGCGACTCATTACAAACTCAAAATTACACTCAAAACTTTTAATATTAATTAAAAAAATGAAGAATATTTTTTGGATTAATTAACATAGTAAATACTTTAATCCCTCAATTTTTAATATTAATTTTGTTACTGTTACTATTTTTAGTCCAACCATCTCTTAAAAAACATATGAATTTCCAAAAATACTCCACTTAAAATCCATCCATGGGACTAAAATTACTGCCAATAAAGTACTACAGAGGTCCACTTCATAGAGTGAACATTTACGGAATATGGAAATTTGATATTTGGTAATTCAGGTTTTGATAAAAATTAATAGTTTATAAATAAATCAAATTTTTATTTAATATAATCCGATAATTTGATTAGTATAAAATAAATTCAATAAATTTTTAAACTTGGGTATTTGGTTTGGTAAAAAATACCAAATTCGTACCCCTACCACCTCCCTTCCCAATAATAAACCCGCATTGCATAGATTTTGATTTTGAAAGTTGCAGCTGAACGAAAGATTCAAGAAAAGAGTAACATAAAGTTTAAGAAAGTTAAAACTAAAGGTCAGAACATGTGGTCAAACGGGGAAGCTGATATATAGATATTGTCCAGGTTGAAGCTTAAAATTAAATAATTATGATTTCAATATATAAGTGAATCATCAAAATAATTGAGCTTGCAAGCTTATTGTATTCCGGCAAAGAAATCTAAGAGATTCTTATGGTGCGGGACCACATCATCAATAAATATTATTATCATTAGAGTTTCTTTGTTTCCCTTTTCAAGAGACAATAATTAAACCTCAAATCTGAACGTTAAACTATCCTTTTCTTTCTTTCCTTTTTCACTCACTCCACACTCCCAACCCCATTTGGAGAATCTTTTTCTTTCAAAACCTTCTTCATGGCATAAATAGAAATAGACTACTCTTTTTCTTCGTCTCCTCTATTTACTGAATTGTGAAATTCCCATGGCTCCTCCCAACACAACAAAAGAGCCTCGAAAGGCAAATTTCATGACTAAAGTTCTTCAAGGCGACAAGAAAACAAAGAAAGCTTCTTTCAAGAAGAGAAATCCTACTCTTCAGAAAAAAGCCACAGAAATTCAGAAGTTGTGTGGTGTTTCTGTTCTTGTTGTTTCTTTTGGAGCTGATGGGTCTCTTTTTACTCTGCCAGAGAATGAATCTCATGTTAAAGAAAAGATTCTGTCTTACAAAAATCTTCCCAAAGAGAAGAAGAAACAAGAAGGTGATATTTTGAAATTCTTGGAGGAAAGGAAGAAAAAACTTGAGCAGAAGAGAAATCAGCTAATTAAGAAGAAGATTGATGTGTTTATAGACAAATATTCAAATCTTATAGGAGGTTTGAATGGCCAGAATTTAGTTAATATGGTTGAGTTTCTTGAGTTTAAATTAATGGGTTATAAGGAGAAACTGACATCTCTCGCTGGTTCTGGTTCTGGTTCAATTGTGGAGATTGCAGAAGAGAAAATTCAACAACAATACAATCAGAATTTTTCAACTCTATCAGCAAATTCTAATCTTAAATCTCCTGAAGAAGAATGTTGGCTGTTCGATATTGATAATAATCTTAAAGCCGTTGAGAGTTTTGATATACTATCAGGGAATTCTAATCTTACATCTCCTCTTGAAAGTGAATATTGGCCGTTGGAATTCAATCACAATCTTACAACTGAGGCTGTAGAGAGTTTTGATATACTGTCAGGGAATTCTAATCTTACTTCTCCTGAAAACGAATCTTGGCCCTTGGATTTCAATCACAATCTTGCAATTGAGGCTGTAAAGAGTTTTGATATACCATCAGGAATTACTTCTCCAGAAAGTGAATGTTGGCCGTTGGATTTGGATTTCAATCATAATCTTGCAGCTGGAGCCGTTGAGAGTTTTGACATACTGAAAGGAAATTCTCATCAAACTGAAGAATGCTGGCCGTTGGTTTTGCAGACTTATAATGATCCAGTGGAAGCCAACTGTGGAGATGGGAATGGTTGGTCTTACCAATCTCAAGATGGAATTTTCCTTTGATCAGTTGATTAGTTAGTAGTATATATTTTAGTTTTTAACTGCTTAACCAATGTTAGGTTCACTTAATTACGATTAAGTAGCATGATTTTTTTTTTTTAACAATTAAAAGAAATCATACTACTTAATATATTGCATTATAGCTAACTCAAAATTACTTTTTGTAATGTGGTAACTTTTGACTACTAATACATAACACTATTACTTTATTGCCTTAAATATTTTTATAAATTTTCTGGTTTATTTAAAATGCGTATTTTTGTGGATTAGAAATAATTTATTTCACAGGTGTTATTAATTTTGTAGTTATTCTCTTAATTGCATATTTGAAAACAAATGGCAATAAACTATCATACATAATAAATTGTAGAAGCAATTTTATTTCTCTCAATGGTCTAATTTCATTATATATATTATTAGTAAAACAAATTTGGCCTTTTCTTATTCCCCTAATAAGAAGAATAATTAAACATTCTGACATAGCATTTGAAACTACATACAATTGTTTGTTTTAAATGGCTCCATTATCAGAATGCTCTAGACTTGGGACTGTATGCATCTTCATTCTCTTCTACAATACAATTAATCCGTCTGTGTATATAAAATATTACAGTGGAAACTCCTTCTGTAGAGCATCAATGTTCCTTGTTTCACAAGCTTGCAACATGTCATTCCTAGAAGCGCAGCTGCATGGCCAAATAAAGTGTGCCACATAATTAGATTACAAAAAAAATTCACAGAGCAAATTACTATATTCAGTCAAAAATACCTTAATGAAATTTTCAAATATTGCCACGCATTGTCTGCCTTGGGATTCATAGCAAGTGCCCGCACATAATAACGAATGGAATCCTCATACATACCCTGGAGGCAAAAAGAAATTCTTTGTTACTTGTTCGGGCAGTCTACTTATAATATGCCAAAACTTGCTGCATGCATGTTCACAAGTTTGTAACTCAAATCTCACGTTGAAGCTACAAATGTAATTGAATTAGGAAACAAGGTAAAAATGCATTCCCCACATACATGTATTCTCACTCACACATTACATTGGTTTCATTGATTATGACCCTCATGACAATAATAATTAAGGTAACTGACATCAATGCTCTAATTCATATATAATATATTTCCCAAGTGCCAAGACCTATTCCGCTGCCTTTTTAATGTACGGAGAATACTGGCCCCCTCATCAGTTAAGTTAAACTGTCTCCGTGCCAAAATTTCCATAAACACCAAACATCTTCAACAGCCATTTTAGAATGCATTTCTTTGAGTATCACAGAGTGCACATGACCCATTTGCACTAAAGGAAATATTTTCTCATTACTCATATTTATTGTGCCGCAACTGACTGGTCAGAAAATAACCAGAGAGTCTTACAGATGTACAAATACCCTAGTAACTGAATGAACAACCAGAGTGCCTGATGATAAGCAGAGGTAATTACCTGGTTGGCATAACTAATTCCCATGTTTGCCCATGCACGAACATAGTTAGGCTTCAAATCAAGGGCCTGAAACATAAAAAAAGTGATCACCAATGAACAAAATATAAATAAATGGACACTTAAGTAAGACAATTCCAAGTACTCAAAGATGTCAATAATTGGATGCACTGACCAACTAATTTTTGGGGTGCGGAAAGAGGGAGAATCCCCGTCTCTCTTTCCACCCAAAATCCAAATCAAAAGGAGAAACCAAGGGAAATAAAAACATTAAAAACATTTGTAAAGCTACTCAAAGGCATGGCATGTTTAGAGGTGGCCCATCAGTTCGCCCAATGATTCAGACAGTTCAAGGAATGATTCCTTGAACTGTCGGTTCACGGTTCAGTTTTTCCCTGAGCCTGAACCGGCCCCTGGTTGGACAGTTATGGTTCGGTTCATGCTTTGTGACGGTTCTGCCCTACAGTTCACACAGTTCAACCAGACCCCTGGCCACCTCTAGGCATGTTTCTGAAGTGCTAAGACAGTCAATTAGGCAGGGGGCTTTAGAAGGGATTTTCAGAGGAGTGGAATCCAAGCCTCTGTGGCTCAATGATTGAGCACAGCACATCCAATTTCCAACAACTCAAACAGAGAGAAGGCAAAAAATCCAATACTAAAGACAACAGTGATGAGTAGAACATACAGATGGCTCCGATGCTATCATGCTTTCACTGGATCAAGAAGATGGACTCTATAGGGACCGCAAGAAGGACAAAAACTAGCTTTTGACACATCAAACTGTAATGCCAACATGAAATAGCTAAAGCAATTCACCTGCTGCTATATCAACCACATGAACCCATTACATTTGCTCACCATGTGGCTCTGAATGATGGACTTAACCATCTAGAACATCCCAAGTTTCTTTTCAGGAGGAAAAGAAGAGGAAATAACTTAATTCAACAATTAAACCACAGAAATAAGAAAAACCAAGATAAGTTTCAGAGGTCAGACCATGACAAGCAATTTAAGAGCAGAAATTATGCAGCTCACTGAATTCTCGAGGATGTATACCTGTTGATAAGCCAATATTGCATCAGCACTCTGTACACTGTTGGCTTGTGTTGCACCAAGCTTGTTCCACAGGGAGTAATCCTGTGGCTTGAGTTTCAAAGCTGTTCGAAAGGAATCAATGGCTTTTTCATATTCCCGGGACAAATTATATAGCACACCTAGGACAATGTGCACATCAGCATCCTCGGGTGACATCTGAGCAGCTTCATTGAATAACCTAGCAACCTGGATATCACAGACGTAGAATTTAGATAGGCACCATAAATCTGGAAAACAAAGAAACGTAAACGGATCTCGATTAAGAGTACACCTGCAAATATAATTCCTAAGAATCAAATGACCATCACCTCTTAATCGCCAAAACAAAACAAATAAAAATTGCATATAACATTTTCAAAATTATGTTCACTTGTAATATTATTTGACCCTTTTATATTATAACAGAAACAATCCATCATTTCCACTAATCTGCTTATTGCAATAGATCAAAATGCAAACACTATTATGTCTATTAAGAGAAACCAACTGTAGAAAACCAGGTAAATACTAAATACTGCTGGTGCTTCTTTTGCATGTAGCTTTCCACAAGCTCATCAACATTGTCCATAGCAAATATTGTCACCTTACTAGCTTGTGAGCTGAAAAACTTTGGTGCCACATTACCATAGGAATTATGATAAATTTGTTCTTTGCATCTGAATATTTTTGTAGAAAATAATAAAATGCAAGTGTTTAATTCTTTCACCTCAGATTTTTAAAGCTCAGCAAATTTTTTCCACAGCAAACATTCTCAGAATAGGGAACTGACTATCAGTGATAAAATGAGATAATCATCCTTGGAGAAAGTGCATAAAACAAAAAGAAACTACAAGTACAAAGAAATGAAAACAATCAGAAGTGGCACTTACATCAGCATAATACAATGATTCTGCAAGTTCTGGAGTCGCTAGTGTTCTATACTTCGGGTGATTACTTAACCATCCATACAAGTATTTCAAGGCAGCTCTCTGCTCCAACTCTGCAATTTAAAAAGTTCAGTAATGAATTTCTTCCTACACATAATTAATTCAAGAGTTCCTTCTTCCTCAAATCATGCTCTGGCAGAAACTCTCATAAAAAATGTATGTACCACAAAAGCAAAATATGATCAGACATAGTTTAGCAACAGAGATTATATTCATGGTTTCAAACAATTCAAGGAGAAAAGGCTGACCATTTGTATGAGACACGCCAAGAGCAAGAAGCACTTCAAGATTGGTCGGATCAGCTTCTTGTGCACGCATCATAGCTGCGATAGCCTGCATACACGTCAATGTAGTTTAGCATAGCCATACCACGTATCCTCATCAAACCATCAATTGATCAAATGTCTTTAAAAGAGGAGGGGGGAGAAGAACAGTCAAATAACATAAAATGTAGGAGCAACCCGTATAAATTTCGTAAAACATGTTCTCATCTACAAATTGTATATCAAGATTTAACCACAAGCAACAGTGTAGGTCAAATTTATAAATTATGCCAATTGCATATAGAAAGAAATAATCATGACATCAGAACTGAAATAAATAGAAACAATAAGCATCTGATTAAAGCCTGTCTCATATAAAGTTTAGTATTCATATATAAACAACTAGAAGCACAGTTTAAAATTCCTTGTTGCAAGTATACATGCAGCTTCAAATAGGAAAGGAACCACAAATAAGAGTTCAAATCTTCAACAAGAAGCTGCTAGTGTACATGCTCAAAGACATACTCACGATAAAAAAAAAAAAAAAAAAAAGTGATTCCAGAGATAACATGAAACAAAAAGTAAAAAGTTTGCAGGCAAACTTTGGTTCTTGTTATAGAGCTTCACAAGAATGCAAAATGAAATCATGGGATTTTAGAAAAGCTTATAGCAAAAGATTCTACTTATCAAGAAAGAAATGGAGAGGTCAAAACAATGGACTATACAATATAGAATGAACTCTCTAATATTGCTGTGGAATAGATAACTGGATCCATTCCTGTCTCTAGTTAAGAATGATGATTAACATATCCAGTAGCATCTTTAATGTAATTGAAAGGCCTAAAAGAAGTCACATATATAAAGTGTAAAAGGAACTCTAGACATAGCGAAAGCCAAAAGCAAGCCAGTCAAGACTATTCCTCAAAAAAAATTATTTCAAGTAAACAATCATAAACAGGATCATAATGAATTTAAATACTACTTAAGCTAAATCATAGGTTGAATAACCTGATTATCGTCATCATTCTCTGCATGTGCTATTCCAAGTAACCTCCACCCTTCAGCATTATCAGGATTTTTCAAGACTTCAGCCTCTAAAGCAAGCACTGCTTCACTCAAAAGCCCTTTGCGGAACAAATCCTGGCCTTCTTTTAAAGGATTGGGATGACCAACGTAAGGATTCATATCAGAAAACTCATAGAGTCCCCTTGAAGCATCTGATTGCTTGGCAGCTACTTGCTCATTTACATACCTGCATATAAAACATTGAATTCCATAAACAGAAAGCAAGAGAAGCAATTCAATCTACATCAGAAGATAGATAAGATTATCAAAAACACCAATGAAAATTAAGCAAAGCTATCAAGAGGATCCTATCAGATTTTGCAATGGCCAAGTGGCCAGATATTTTTCTGTAGAGACTACTAGGGTATAAGGAATTTTTTAAAAACATATTTATTTTGAAAGAAAAAAGATGACAAAATCAAACCACAGAAAGTAAACCCATTGCTTGTAACAATCATTACGCACCTATTTGCTGACATTTTAATGTAAGAAGGTAAAAGAAAAAAGAATCAAACAGTATGTGAGTAAGCAATAGATGCAAGAATGACTAAATGGATCAATTAACATGGTGAAATGAAGATGGTACCTATAACAATAAGAACCATAAGGAAATAGAACATGATAAGAAATAATGATTCTCAAAAGGGAAAAAAAGGAATTGTTGAATTTATGTGGACACAAGTTGAATCGTGCATCATCTATTCCTGGATATTCATGGTTTATTTAAAATTATTGTCAAAAACATGTTTTGTGGTTGGTTAGCAACATTTTTTATATTTATATATAAAATTATAGATCCTTAATAGTTTTACACTTATGTGTTTCACCACATTTCTGTTTGCAACATTTTTAAAATGCTGTTTCCCAATTTCAAAAGATGCTTGACCTCTGGTCTTTCTGATTCTATCATGAAATTGTATTGTCCTCAATTTCATGAAGCAAGTATTCAGATTTTACAATTCTATCACCAATCCGTCTAAGAAGAGTCATAACTCCATCACCTATCCAATCTTAGCCAAGCCATGCCGATTTTTTATATAATAAGCAAGCCAAACAAAACAATCCACATGGAAATATAGACAATAATGTTTTCCAGCTCAGAAACTCAAAATGCTGTGTTTTGAACTTGAAGAACAAGAAACCGGTTGTTTGTCCAAATATTAAGTCCCTTAAGCTCCAATACAAAGTTTTAAGCTGGAATTGGCTTATGTTTCCTCTGTGGCCAATTCCATCTCTCGTTGTCTATCATGTCCATAACATCTTAAATGATTTTTACCAAGACTGGATTAATAACAGAATTGCAAAACATTCAGAAATTGACAAAATTAGAAGTGTAAGATAATCTGGAAAAAAAAAATTAACAGAAGTTCAAGCATTGTTTTCTACATTCTGTATACCATTACATTCTTTTATTTTATTTTATTTTATCTTTGACAATCTGTAAATCATTAGTTTGAGTATTGGATTGTTCATTTAATAATTACTTATGTCAGTGATAACTTCAAACTAATAAGAAGACAACAAACTGTAGATAAGAGGATTGGGGCCATCTCAACAACCTATAAATAGACAACTTGATTGTTAAACTGAAAATAAACCAGCATGAACAATGTCAGTGTTCACCCAAATAAAAAGATAATTTTCATTTGTGTCTATTTACTCACTCATCATATGCGTTTGCCCAACTCTCAGCTGAAGGATCTCCCAATGCTCCTTCCTCAACCTGTTGCCCAAATTCTTCCACCCAGTCTTGGACATGCAACTTCGAAAATTCATTCACCCACTGATCATCAGCAGGCCCACTTTGCTCTCTTTCAGTAGTAAATTCATTCACCCAATGATCAGGTCCATGAGAAACCTAAAACGATGAAAATTAGATGCTAGAAAATGTAATGACAACTAACAAATAAAATTACAAAAATATATAAATTTGCATTTGTGTGAAAAGGTTTTACAAATAGTTCTTAAAGAATTATTGGAATGCAAATGCCAGAAGAAGTTAAGAATATCCTCAGTATCTAAAAGATAAATTGGTATGAGTAGTCACAATGAACTTCCAGAGCATTTCCTATTCTTTTTATATTGTTGGAATTGATGAGATTTCCTACCCTAAATATCTAGTTTCTTATCTAATTCGTAAGGATATTTTATCAATATTATTTCTGTCATTGACTCTTCTATCCAAACAAAGATGAGGGTTACAACCAAGCTCTATATGAATAAGAGCCTGTCAATAGGTTGGTAATTAACACTATTTTAGAAGAGGAGAAACTGAGAAAATAAAACATGGCAGAATGGAAGGAAACAAATATAAGATAACAAATTTGCTTTCCCCTTTGAGCATAGAAAGAAAGAATGTGCAGAGGAAACAGAAATCGAGGGACATTCATAAACTATTACTTTAACCTTTACTTTTTGGAGAATGAATTTTTTATATCAGGTAAATGGGTAATTTTGGTAGTACTCCAACCTCAACCTCAACCTCTTAGGCTCTCGCCTTTCTGAAGAGACAATAGAGATTTTGAATTCTATGCTCTCAAACTATCAACCCAAGAACAATAAACTTTAGACCATAAATTTGCGACCTCCAATTTCCTTTCATTTCCTTCCAGAGAAAACAGGAGGAACCACAGCAGAAGAGAAGGCCAAAGCTGTTTTTAGACATAACTTGATGAAGCCTAATATCAAATGGTCAAGGCAAAGAGAACACCCCCACCACAAGAAAAGAAGAGAAGAAAGAAAATAGTGAGGGGAAAGCATGTATATGTAATAAAATCTTATCTTTTGTGAAACTCAAAATGGTTTAATGAGAAAAAAATTTCCCAACAAAAAAAAAGAGCCACATGACATGCTTTAAATAGAAGTATTACTATATACACCATTACAAGTGATATAAGGTTTCAAGTGCAAGAGTGTCTATGTGCAAAAAATTTAGAAAAAAGCATAACGTGAACTGTTCTTTTGTTTTTTTTTTTTTTCCCCTAATTCATGCTTTCAGTAAACATTTACTTACCTCATCACGCACATATTCATTGGCCCAAGAAGTACTCCCTTTGTTATGCTGTTGGTCATACTCTGATGCCCAATCACCAGGCGCAGATAATGAGGCTGGCTTGACTTGGTTATCATCAATAATAAGTTCACCACGACTCATTTTTGACACAAACTGAAGAAACTTTGAATTCTGCATTCCCATTGAGTTTGATGAATATTCAAGCATGAATGGCATGCATATACATGAAGGAAAGAAAGCGTATGAAATAAATAACAAATAATCATCAGGCATGTTACTTTAAACATGTTCAAGGCTTTTCTTGTCATAAATAAATGCAGTGGAATCAAACCACTTGTTATGCTTGGAGTATTTTGACATTCTCCAACAGATATTCAATTTCTCAAGACAAGAAAGTCCATCAATTGGACTGTAGCAAATTGCACTCATCATCAACAGGAAAAAGGACGAGCAACTGCTTAAAGGAAATATCATCTATCAGTTCTATAAGAATACTCTTGTATTACTGTTATGTGGGCATCAAAAAGAGTAATGGCTGGTAGCATATAAATGCACTATACTTGTAACCATGTGAAGAAAACATACTTTCGCACATAATGACAGAACAAAAAATCATTTAGCAGCTTTTACACAGTGATAGAAGGTGATTTTCTGAGGGAGCACCATTAAAAATGTTAACTGCTGAAAGTCTCTTACAAATTTATAGACAGTGAAAAATACTCACTACTTGCACTATGAAACAATAATTTCAATAGCGTTTTCCTACCTAAAATACTAAAGCTTCCCAGTCCTTCCACAATTCAATTTAGATGCTATTAGGAAGATTGAAGCAGGAAGATTGTTTTCCTTAAAGTGATCCACCAAAAAAAAAAAAAAAAGAACAGAAGTGCATTACTCCGTCCATTGCACATACACAACCCAAAAAAAATTCAAAAACCAGAAAAAAAAAATGCACAACGTGCGGATAAAATTCGGTAGTAATAGAGCATACAGACCTGAAATTTAGGGTCATTATTTTGAGCTAGTGTGTGTGCAAGCATTCGAGTCTGCTCCATTGCAGCTAAGTTTGGGATATTTGGACCTCCAATTTGATTTAAGGATCCCATCCTTTGTTCCTATAACCAAATGTAAATAAGATAACAGAAATTATTATTAATTTCATGTCAAATGCAATTTTCAGGAAGCAAATCTGTATCAACCTAAGAGAATAGGATTCAAGCACTAGAAATCAACAAAACCAATTTATCACAAAAAGAAGCACCTGGTCAAATTCAGAGACCCAACCATTAGCACCATGTTGCTTTTCAAATGCATTGACCCAAGCATCAGGATCACTATGGTCCAATCTATGCTGATTAAATTCTTGAATCCATCCATCAGCAGCATGAGGACCCGGTCTATAACTACCTTGTGATTCATTCCAATAATCCTCCAGCTCAGGGTATCTCCCAGGTAGAGGTCCCTTTGCCCTTGCATCCCCATCAATTTCTAACGAAGACAATAGTGCATTCACCTAGAAAATATGAACTAGTAAACTGAATAAGATTGTAATAAAGATAAAATAATAAGAGAATAACAGCTTGCAGCTCTCTCAAACAAGATAGAACAAATAACCTGTGCATTAATAAAATCTTCACTCTTGTCAGCAAAAAAATGCCGGGCCATTATGCTGCTACGATCACGTATGCATTGTTTGTCACCTTGAGATAATCCTAACAATGGCAATGGAGCAGGACGAAAAGGTATTCCGCCACGGCTACTTTCAACAAACGAGTGCAAGAAGTTTGACAACACTCTTTGGGGTGGTCCTATAATCCGGAAAAGAAAGCACATGAGAGCCAGGTTTCCCAGTCCTATTTGATGAAGTGTCCCTTAACACTCCAGTCTAGACATTAAAATATCGCCACATGTGAAGTAGATAACGGGTGTGTAATACAATACAAGTACAACACTATGCAAGATTTTGCTACAGTTTCATCAGATCACAGGGTTGTGTGTGTGTGTGTGTTTGTTTGTTTGTTTGTTATTCAATATCTCAAGCCATTTATATATCTTGGCCAAGTATCATAGAACAATGGCACAAGCATACTTCTTTTAGCATGAACCCAAAAGATAAAAATATTTATGTACAAATAAGCCATGATGATCTATTCTAGAATATCTATATAACTCTGAGAACCCATTTGATGCTGTATAAAGGCAAAATTAAGCATCTTGCCAGTCCATCCAGTATTTTTTTTCTATTCAAACATATATCCACCTCTACAGCGATCCCACCAACTCCAAGGAGTCTCTCATACCAGTTAGAGAAACTTCCATTACTCCCTATCCCTCTTGGTCTTCTTGTCTTACTTCACCATCTGTTACTTCCCTATTTTAAAATAAAAATCCCCGGTCATTAAAAAATGAAATAGCCTATTCAGATAATACATCAAGGAAAAGTTTGAACATTTTTGTTCCATCTTAATTCACTTGCTATTTTATTTTGTAACCCCAACAACTTCAAACAAAATTAGCATAACTCCAAGGAATTTCCCATATCAGTTAGATAAACTTCCAATACTCCATATCCCTCTTGATCACCTTGTCTTACTTCACCATCTGTTACTTCCCTATTAGTAACTTTAATATTCTAAAAAGAAATCACTGGGCATTAGAAAATTCAGCCTACTACACCCTATTCAGATAATTAAAAGTTTCTACTTTTTGTTCCGGCTTAATTTACACTTGCTATTTTATTTAGCTATAACTAGAGTTTCAAGAACCCCAACAACTTCAAACAAAATTAGCATGAGAAATAATAAGCTTGCAATGGTGAAGATGCAGCATATATTACCATCCAAAGTTGGTTGCTGATGAGGCCCTCGATCATAAACATGATCCAATTGAGGAATGTTACCCTGAGGTTGAAACGGACCATGAGACCGTTGTACCTCATCCCAAGCATCTGCGAATCCGTTTTGATCAACAGACCTAAACCCACGAAGAAATTCTGAACCCTGCAGGCATAAAAAAAATTCATGAATAAATGAACAAATATAACACTAAAACAGTGACAATAATACCAAAATCAGAAAAGGTGATAACCAAAACCCTTTTTCTAATCAGACCTGAGCTTGAGAAAATGGCTGTTGCTCAAACTCAGCCCCAGGAAGTGCCCTCAAAGGATCCTCAACATCCTGGTAAAAACGATTCTCAGAACTTGTTGCTGTTGAAGTAGGGATTTCCTTTAACCTCTCCTGTTTTTACATTAAAAAAAAAAAAGATTTAGCTAGTAATTTGCAGAGAGAAAGAAAGAATTGAAAAAAGAGGGGAGCAAAGCTATACTACACCTGAGTCTTAGAAGAGGAGCCTAAAAGAGTATTAGCAAGAGCACCAAGAGGATTAGAAGAGGAAGAAGAGCCTGGAACCGCACAAGCAGCTCCTCCGGTGACTATGTCCCGCATCGCCATGTCTAAATTTCTGCGTCTGATGACGAAGGTTGGGCTCTGTTTGTTGAGTGCAGTGAAATTGAAATTGGAGAAGAATTGAGTTCGATTAGTTGATGAATTATACGATGGCAATAGAGGAAAAGCACCAACTCCAAATTCTCAATTCCAAATCCAATTCCTCTTTCGTGTGTTTATTGCAGAGATGAATTGATGATAAAGAACAGCCTCCATATATTTTTTTTATTATTTCATTTATCAATAATGACAAAAGTAAACACATTAAAAAAATAGGTCACATCGTATGTCGTTTCATTTGTTATTTGTAATCGTATTGATCGTTAACGACGTGTAATTTTATTATTTTTTTTTTTTTGAAATGGATGATGTGTAATTGGTATGGTGCACACATTTCAAAGTATAATATATGAAAAAAATAATAATTTTTCTCATAAATATAAGTAAAAAAATAAAACTATTTATTTTTTAATCTTAATATATATTTTTATTAAATGTGATAATGTGCGATTTATAGTAAAAAATTTAATAATAATTTCAGTTATACATTAATAATATTAGAGAGCTTTTTTAAATAAAAACCTTTACTTTTGTATGTAGCATATGAATTAAAATCCACGTTAGCATTAGAATTTAGATATGCTAAGGATTAGAATTTAGATATGTAAAGAACTCTCTATTTATATATTTTTTGAAGTTCAATGTTGATGATATGTTATTAAACTGACTAATAAAAAATATCAATAAAAATAAAGTAAATCTTTTAAAAAATAATAAATTTAATTTGTAATTATTTTTTAATCAAAAAATTTAATAAATTTGTATTTTTTCAAAACTTAGCTGTTAAAATTTGAAGGACTTTGTAAAAAAAATTTTCAATTCTAATTTTTCTGTAGGAACTATACTAATATTGTCTTGAAATCGGAAAATAACCATAACCATATCTAAAACTAAACCCAAAATTGAATATAAAAATTAAACCATAACCATACCTAAAACTGAAAACAACCCAAGTTGAATATTAATTTCTATATTAATGTTAACCATCTTCAATATTAAAATTAATTAAAAGAAGTAACTGCAAATTTATTTATTTTTTTCAATATGCTTTAACTAAATACAAATTAGAATAAAATGAAGGTGGAGGTATCTATTTATTTTTGTAATAACCTAACCTCGAAAATCTAGTGCCTTTGTATAAATTTAAAATGTTTTATTTTATGTTATTTGTAAGTTATAGTGTTTTTTTAGGGAGTAAGTTATTGTTTTCAATATTTGGATTATTGTTAAAATGCTTTAGATATGGTATAAGAAATTATTATTTTATGTTAATTTGTATTTAGAGTAATAAGAATTTTTTTATGTAAATATTTTGGATTTTTCCTAGAACTGAATTCGAATAATTGAAACTGTATGAAAATTAATACGATTTTAATACCAATTTATAATTTTTAGGAATCGAATTATACAAACACTGATGTCGCTCACTACTAGAATTTATAATATTGATCAAGCTTTTTCTTTGTTGTTTTTCTCTTTTATGATGATTGTTGTTACTTACAATCTTTTTAGAAATCATAAAAACTTCTTCTATTTGCTAATAATTTTTGTTTTCAAAATGGAAAAATCAAAATCTTTGAAGTGCGTCTTTGTTTGATTGATCCAGAATTGTTGGAATAGAGAATTCCAAAATTGCAAAATAATGAAGAAGGAAAATGTGAGTGGTGGCTTTCCAACATACAGCAAAGGAAGATGAAAGAAAATAAACAAATAAGAAATAATAGAAACTGAGTTAGGAGCTTCACAATGTGCACTACCAGAGGTTCATATTTAAGCCACGAAAGCTAGACTTCCAAAATAGAGTTTATGGTTGGAGAGCTTTTTTTTTCCCCTAAAAAACTCCATTTACTTATAATAGTGAAATAGGTGCAGATATGCGTTTTAATTTCATTTGTATCGTACACTTTCATTTTAAACCACTTCATTGACTGCTAATAGCTAACCTTTAGAATTAAATAGCTGACAACTAGTAAAATAACTAACAACTCCTACAACAACTAATTAAAGGTGCTAAACATAGCTTAAAAGCATGAGCAATGGTAATGTTCCGAATCCCATTTCATGGAGCAATATGAAAAGTAATGCTCAACTCACCCTTAAGTAAACCAATCCAAAATTCCAAATCCTATTTTTTTCTACATTAGTTTAATAATAATTTATTATTTTAACAAATATTATGTGCAGAATTTCTTTATTAGTTAATTGCGTCTTTAGCTAAAAGTGTAAAAAATATTACTTTCATTAGATATTTTAAATAATAATTGATAATTGTAAAATTCAAAATTTATTGTAATATAATAATGGACATAGTACATAAACTTTAAATTGACATATTATATAAATTTTAATATAAACTATATATAATTTTTAAATTGAGATAATTTTAATTATTATAAGTATTATGATATTACTAAATATGTTAGTTATTGATGCATGTGTTTATCATAAAGACAGATATTATTTTGGATATACATTTGATAAAATTCATCCACTTCCTCGCGTAGCTTTGACTATGATATCTCATTTGTAATATCATCGTAGTTGTTAAATGTCGCAAAGTTTATGGCATATGTATCTCTTTTATCTTCAACTATCATCCACTATGATACATGCTTTCATTATTTTTTCAAAGTCATAATGTCTCCAAAATTGTGTTGGACCATGTATTATTGCAAATCGAGCTTGCAACAAACCAAATGCACGTTCTAAATTTTTACATTGTCCTTATTATTTTACGAACAACTGTCTTTTGTTTCTATATGGTTCAAAAATTGTCTTCACAAATCTTGTCTATTCTGAGTATATACCATCTTTTAAATAGTAATCCATATTATAATTATTACCATTAATGGTGTAATTTACCTCGACTATGTGATCTTCAGAAGTTTTAATTATTTTCAATTAGGTCCTATTGAGTTTAGAAAATTATAATTTGGTCCCTGAAGTTACTGCCGAACTTCAATTAAGTCTCTAAAAACTTTAAAAGTTATTCAATTGGCTCCCTCTACCCAAATTAACTTTTGAATATTATAATTTAACCCCTAAACTTACTGACAGACTTCAATTGAGCCCTTGAAAATTTTAAAAGTTATTCAATTGAGTCCTTTTTTGTTTAAATTGAATTTATTTTTATAAATTGGACTAATTGGCAAATAATTGAGTTAATTGGTTATAATTATTGTTAAATATAATTAGTATATGATTAATTGAGCTTGAAATTAAATATAAATGACATTGATAATTATTTTTAATATAGTAAACATGTGTTATAAGTTAAAATTCAAAGGAAATAGAAATACTATGTGATTAAAATTAATATAGTAATAAATAATAAATATTAAATCATGCACTTTAGTATATATGAATGGTAATTAAATGGAGATTAATTATTTATATATGGAATTATATAGGAACGTCTAAAATAGGAGGAAAGTGGGTAAACTTGACCATGGCCGGTTAGGCCCGTTGGGCCCACCGGTCCTAACCCGCCTCCTAACCGATCCAACCGGCCCGCCGCTGAATATTAACCGCTCGAACCGGAACCATGAACCGGTTAAGGTTCAACAAATTTTTAAACCGTGAACCGTATTTGAACTGCCCGAACCATCCAATTGAACCGCTAATTAACCAGAAATAAATTGAAAATTTGAAATAGCGGTTAATCACCGGTTTGAACCGTGGTTCAACCTAGCGAGCTTAAGTCAAAGGCATGGCAGGCCTGTGCAGAGATGGGCCCGGCGGCCTCGTCTAGGCGGTTGTTAGCGTGGGGCAAGACGTGGAACCGTTGGGCCAAGCGGGCCAAAGCCGCGTGCCCAGCCCAACAACTCCCTTTAGCGCACATCCCTGTAGTAGTCTTTCTGGGCCCGGCGGGCTCAATCCTTAGGTTGGCCTAGTGGTTCCAAACAAACAGAAAGATTTTGGAGGGATTTTCAAATTTGAATTTTTGACAATTTTATCCCTACCAACAGTAAAAAAAGGGTATTGTTCGAGGGTCTTTTATGTCCAATGAAATTTTAGGATTTCTCTATAAATTGGAGGGGGTGGCAAATTCTTTTTTCACACTTTGCTCACACTCTCTACAATCTCATACTCTCTCAAAAAAATTAATTAATTCTTTTAGTGCTTAATCTATGTCATTACTCTGCTTAATTTTTTTACCCCACTACTCTGCTTAATTATTTTACCCACTACTCCTGCTTAATTTTTTTACACCACTACTCTACTTAATTTTTTTATACCACTACTTTGCTTAATTTTTTTATACCACTACTCTGCTTAATTTTTTTTCACCAAATTATATTAGTTATCTTGTTCATTTAAAAAAATAAAAAAAATATCAACCCGGATCAAGTGCTACCGGAGGAAGGGGTAAGAAACCTGAGATTGAAGAAGTTGAAGACCGGATTATTCATGATTTATTTGATTATCCGGTCGATCCGACAAGAGCTTAAATGTTTATGGGGGGATGTTGTAACACCTCTTACTATAATCTTATGTCATAAAACATGCCATTTTTTTTAAAACATACGTCACATGTTGCTAACTCTGTTTTAATCTTTAAAACATATATAACAGTCACATATCAAACATGTAACCAAATAAGCATATTTTCTCTTTAACTACTCAGGGTTAATTTGGTCATTCACTGCATTATAAGCATATAAAGGCATAATATACATTACATATATCAACATATGGATTAAACAACAGTTTATCCAAAAAGGCTATATGAAAAGCACCACATATTTATATGCCAAAAACTGTATAAAATTATGCTTACAACACAAAACATAAACACACTATATGCAACATATACAATATAGACTGTGAGAGGAGAGAGACCTAAATTCCTGCTGGACCGACCTGTGCATAGACGAGTGAAGCCTTAGTACCTCACTCGGACTGCAGACCTGAAACATATGTTGCGATTTTGATGAGTCGCATAGTCAGTAAATGTAAATCACATTTAAGCAATAATAACATATAAAGCAGTAAAATTAAGATATAAACACAAAACCTTCTTTATCATATAAATCATCTCTGTCAAACATTCATATCTGTTATATAAACAACATTATCATCTAAACAATTCTGTCATATAAACATCTTTATCATATAGTCATATCTGTATGCATAAAATGCTATATGTCATGTTTTCTCTATTATTTAGTTGTGATTTATCGGCCAAGTGTTGCCCCGGAAATTTCACCTGTGTCGGTTCTCTAGCTGGATGCAGTAAATGAGGAAGACCGGAATCAACCATCGGCCAAACCTCTCTCTGTAAGATCCGAAGATCATCTCTGTAAGATCTGAAGATCACCTCTGTAGCATATAAGACCCGTAGGTCTTTCTATATCATATAAGCCCGTAGGCCTCTCTGTAAAATCCCGTAGGTTTTTCCTGGTGAAATTTGAACACACTGACTTCGATAATCACAACGCCTGTAATTATGTCCTGTGAAATGCATTTATGCAATATATACATTTCATAGCAATATCTTTCATATAAGCATATAGCCGAATTTCAGTATCAGTGAAAATATTATATATATTTCTATCCAGATCAAACAACTCAACTGGTCAGATTTCAGTATCGACTCAGGAACCACAAACAATTCAAATTATATAACACATATCTTTGGTTGACCGGGCTTCATACCGGTCCAAACAATTCAATATAGCAATATAAGCAATATCACAATTCATATCTCTAAGTAAGTGGTTTAACACTTACCTTACTACTGTGAGCTCGGTGGGACCTCGGGCTGCTTACCCCGTACCGCTCGCGAACTCGATGCTCCTATAATGCATAACATAACAACCATGTTTAACAAAACAACTCTGGAACCCATATAAGCTATGATGCATGCTTTATTATTTAATTCTCTGATTTAATTGAGTTTTAATTTCAATCCGATTAATTTTCTATAATCTAAAACTCAATTTCGGAAAATATCTGTTTTAAAATCATTTAATGTCAATATAAAAATAATTAACAAACTCAATTTAATATATAATAATTATAATTAAACGCAATTATAATTATTAAAACCATTTATAAACTTAAAATAAATTCTTTAACTCTTTAAAATAAATTCACAAATTAAAATCTCTAAATAATATTTAAATCTCTAATTTTATATTTAAAATAGCCTTAAAATAAATTTCTGACGTCAAAAACGGATTCAGGATGTCGAAATTAGGCTGGAAGGGCTAAATTATAATTTATAAAAGTCTCTAGGTCAAAAATATAAGCATTTATAAATTCAGGGGCCAATCTGGAATTAAAAATAATTGCAAAATCACCCAAAATGACTTAATTGAAATGCGGCAGAAACTTCAGGGGCTAAAACAAAAGTATACCAAAAACTGGGTGTTGGCGCACTACTTATCCTCAAAACGCAGGGACGCCTGCTGTTTTGATTAAAACTCCTTCTCCTCAAAACGCAGCTGCCCACGTCGTTTAAGTCGCGCCTCTGACTGGTCAAAACGCAGCTCTGGCATGCATTTTGATCATCCCTGACCTCCAGCACTCTAAACCCAGCCCCAAAACTCAGCCTCTTAAGCCTACTTCCAGGCAATCGTACGTCCTCCTCCAGCCACCTTCGGCAAGCTAAGACTATCACTCTCTTTTCCTGCACACCCTCTATCGATTCATCGGAGCCAAATCTCCAAAAGCTTTCTGGATTGAAAGATAAAATCACCTAAAGTTGGCTTCCCACACTGATTTCTACTCAGAACCAGAAACTGCCTATTTTTCTCTCAACTTTCGACGATCGTTACGACCACCTCCGGCCGTTTTCCAACAACTTAAAACCACAAAGTTCTTCTCTTACACACCCTCTAAAAACCTATCGAAGCCAAATCTGCCCATGCACTCTCTATCACAAGTTTCGAAGGCTCAAAGTACCCTTCATGAAACTGCTTCCCAACCCAGAAATCTATCACAAGTTTCGAAGGCTCAAATTATGTTTTTTCCTTCTCTCTTCTAATCCAGCCTCTTTCTTCCCTTTCTACCATTTCTAAACAACTAATAACTATCCCATAAAAATTTTGAACCCATTGAATAAGCTTTCTCATATATTTCTCCTCTTTCTCTTTTCTCTCTCTTTTTCTCTTTCTTTCTTATTTTCTTCCCCTTTCTCACGATTCTCTCTCTTCTCTAACCAAACCAAAAACATCCTAGCCTCCACCTCTTCAATCTCTCACCTACAGACTACTAGCAAATGTGAATTTCCAGCATCTGCTTCCTAGAAACTCTTTTTACCCAAAAATATCTCTTAATTAACCTAATCACCAAATTAACAAAAGTTCACTTTTTCACTTTCATACATTCTCTAATTCCAGCTTCAATACACATCGAGCACCAGCTTAAAAAATTTTTTAGGTGTCAAAATAAATAGTATAACATGTGTATGAAATTTTGTAAAAATCAGAATCCGAAAATTTGCCGCGGTTCGATCGGTGCCCTAAACGAACCGAAACCTCGACGATTTTCACGGAACCATAACCGTATGACGTCGTGTATAATTTTGGTCCCAAAACTCTTTAAATCATATATGAAAACATATAAAATCATAACAAAATCATTTACTGTAAAATATTGCGCGTTTTCAATATTTTTCTATCGCGCGAGCCAAAAACCCTAATTGGCTCCTTTTATGTCTTTCGACGATAAACGAACTTAAAACCACTTTTCTTTCACATTTTTAACTCATTTATAATCATTTCACATTTCATATATTTCATGTAAATGCCATATATCATGTCATACTCTGATGCATTTAAATAAAAATGCATAAAATGCGTGTAATGACGTCAAAAAGACGTATGTTTTTGTCGGGGGTGTCACAACTCTCCTTTCCTTAAGAATTTTGTCCCCAAAATTCCATACCTGTACTCTAGAATAACTATGGATACCTCTATCGCATCCGTTCCTCTGTTTCCCAAGTGGCTTCACCCTGAGAATGGTGCTTCCATAGCACCTTAACCATAGGAATGTCTTTATTTCTCAGCTGTTTCACCCCAAATTCCAGTATCCTCACTGGTTCCTCTGTGTAGGTTAAGTTCTCTGCTAGCTCAAATGTCTACTCGTTTATCACGTGAGTGGGATCTGACCTGTATCTCCGAAGTATACTCACGTGAAAAACGTTGTGAATCTGCGCCAACTCTGCTGGTAAGCTTAATCTGTAAGCTAAAGGACCAACTCTCTCTGTGATTTCATATGGACCAATATATCTTGGCTTCAATTTTCCTTTCTGCCCGAACCTGATGATGCCTTTCCAGGGCAAAACTCTAAGGAAAACTCTGTCTCCAATACTGTACTCCATATCTCTACGGTGTTGGTCCGAATAACTCTTCTGTCTATCTTGTGCTACCTTTAACTTTGACTTTACCACACTCACTTTGTCAACTGTCTCTTGAACCAACTCTGGACCCTCAAGTGTTCTCAACCCCTCTTCGTCCCAACAGATAGGACTTCTGCACTTCCGACTATAAAGTGCCTCATAAGGTGTCATACCGATGCTGCTCTAATACTGGTTGTTGTAGTCTAATTCCATCAAACTAATGTAGTTGTCCCAAGAACCTTGGAACTCCAATACACATGCCCGCAACATATCCTCTAGGGTCTGGATGGTCTTCTCTGACTGCCCGTCTGTCTGTGGATGAAAGACAGTACTAAAATGAAGCTTTGTACCCAAAGCTGCCTGTAACCTCTGCCAAAATCTCGAGACAAATCACGAATCTCTGTCAGACACTATGAATATAGGTGTAGCGTCCTCTCTTATACCTTACGTTATAAAACATGTCATATTTTTTTTTTTATATATGTATATAACATACATCACCATTTTAATTATCGTGTTTAACCTTATCATCATATAATAACTCAACATATAACATACATATACCACATATCAAACACATATAATTATTCTTATTTACTTACATGCCATATTGCCTTATTATCTCAAACATAATAAA
>CANUEY010007038.1:0-13877 GCA_948099555.1 Croton setiger | reverse complement strand
CAGAAGCGGCTAATTCTGCTGCCAAGAAAGTGCAGTTTCTATCCTCCAAGGGACCAGACTCTGTTCTTGCTCTTTTTAGAACATTTGGTTTCTCTGATTCCCAAATAACCAAAACGGTTAAATCATCCCCAACGCTTCTTAGACTTGATTCTCAGAAAATTCTTTGTCCTAAGCTCAATTTTTTCAACTCTATTGGGTTCAGTGGCCCAGACTTACCCAAGTTCGTATCTTCAATCCCTAATATATTAGAACGGAGCTTAAGGAATCATATTATTCCTATTCATAAATTCCTCAAGTCCGCTTTACTGTTTGATGACGACAAGGTGGTTAAAGCTATGAGACATCAATCAAGAACTCTCCTATCTGATGTTAAAGAAATTATTGCTCCTAATTTATTGTTCTTGAGAGAAATTGGAATGCCTCAATCCGTTATCCAGTATTTACTTCTGCACAGAAGTGGTGTGTTATGCTATAAAGTTGACAAGTTTCGTGGTAAGGTCAAAGAGCTTATGGAAATGGGGTTCTGCCCTATGAAATTGAAATTTGTCGCTGCTCTTGAGGCAACTATGGCAATCTCAGAATC
The DNA here is from genome assembly GCA_948099555.1 of Croton setiger. Lineage (NCBI taxonomy): Eukaryota > Viridiplantae > Streptophyta > Magnoliopsida > Malpighiales > Euphorbiaceae > Croton > Croton setiger. Next base: position 13,294 of record CANUEY010007038.1, on the reverse strand, counting down.
AAAATGGCAACAGAAGATTGAGGCTTATGGAAGATGCGGTTGGTCTAAAGATGAGATAATGTCAGCTTTTAAACTGCATCCTCAATTCATGACTTATTCGGAGAAGAAAATGATTGATACCATGGATTTTCTTGTTCATGTGATGAATATGAAGCGTTCATCAATGGCGTCATGTTCTTACATTTGTATTTACAGTTTGAAGAAGAGAATCATTCCTAGGGGTTTAGTGATTAAAATCTTGATGTCAAAAGGCCTACTGAAAATTGATACCAGTTTCTATGGTGTGTTGAAAAAAACTGATGAAAGGTTCTTAAAAGAGTATGTGGAGAGACACAGGGAGCAGATTCCAAATTTGGTGGATGTGTTTGAAGGTAGGATTTCTCCTGAACAACTAGGCTTTCAATAAGGCCACTAATCATGAATACTTGTTGAACTTAATTTGATGCACTCTAATATAGGACAGGAGCTTTTGTTGTGTTCTATTTCTGTCGTAAATAATCATTCATTCATGTTCTAATTCCAACCATTGCATTTTCCGAATGAAATTTGGTGGTAAATTTACTATTTTATTTTTTTTTTAAAAAGAATTTATTATTCTATTTAGTTGTAAGATATTTAAAACAAAAATTATTTATTTAAAATAAATTATATAAAGAAATAGACATATATGATTTTTTGTAATTTATTTTTCCTAAATTTAACATGCCTTGTCTCTTATCTATGGAGCATCTTAATACTAAGTAGCAGCTCGGTCAACTCTTTTTCTTTTTTTTTTAATAAATATTTTATTATTATGTTGAATTAATTTAAAATTGAATAGTTTATTTATTTTTATTACTGTGTACTAAGGTCACATTCTTATTGACTGACTTATTGAAAGTATTTTTATTAATTAATAAACACAAAAATTATAAAGGAATATTAAAATAAGAAAATTTTAATAATGTGTCCTTATATATGTCTTTATATCATTTCCTTTTTCTAATAATAATTAGGATTAAAACAAAATTTTCATTTTAAGGTCTTAATCTTTCTTTGATTAATTTGTTTAATAAGCAAACTAAACTTACACATCATAATTTTTTTTATTAAACCAAATATATTTTTAATTTTTGTGTTAATTTAAGTGATATAAATGGATTGTTTTAATTTTTTTTTTTATGCTTAAGCAATAAAAAAAATCTATTTTAAATGAATGATTTAGTATTTTAAAATTTATTTATAAATAAATTCCTCAGACCCCTCCCTCCGGTGATTGTTGCCATTGCTGCACCTGCGCCAAAGAAGCCAAACTCTCCCAACTTAAAATTTATCATTGGCTATTTATAATTTATCATTTTTTCGATTCCATTTTATCATAGGCTATTTATAATTTATTAAAACAATATTTTTTATAATTTATTTTATTTTTATAAAATACGAGTAATATGTATAGATTTGGAAAAAAATTAAAATACTACTTTTGGAATTTCGTTGAATAACCCTCAATACGACAAGCCGTTTACAATCCTTATCTAGCACAGCCCACAACAATCAATCCCTCCGTTTCCATGTATAAAAACCACACACTGGCAACCTCTCATCGTAACTTTCCTCCTTTTCTCTTTATTCTATTTCGATTTGAATTCCTTTTCTAACAAAATCTTCTTTAATTACCCTATCTAACAAAACCCTAATTTTCTTCATCTTCTACGAATGGCGCCTCCAATTAAATCGAGCAAGTTAGGTCAGGAAGAATCCGACGCTCCGTCAAACAACCTTTGGGTCGGGAACTTAGCACCAGACGTAACGGATGTGGATCTTATGGATCTATTTACAAAATTCGGTGCTATTGATAGCGTTAATACATATTCTTCTAGAAGTTATGCTTTCGTTTACTTTAAGCGCGCGGAGGATGCTGCGGCGGCTAAAGACTCGCTTCAAGGAACGGTGGTCCGTGGCAGTCCATTGAAAATCGAGTTTGCGAGACCGGTTTGTTGTTCTCATCTTTGTGTCTCGTTAGGTTTAATAATTAGTTTAAATAGCATTTTTTATCGATATAAATCATTGTTGTTTGATATAATTATGATAGATATATTATTAATCAATTTGTGGATTTGTGGTTTAATTTGTGTAATGATGATTCGTGTTTTCCGAATTGCGAAGATTTTTTTGGGAGTGATTGTTTTTATCCTTTCGTTCCCAAAACTAATCGAAACCTCCCCCAAAAATTGCGAAAATCTCAGTTTGCCATTCGAAATCCCAAATACGTTTGGCATGCGTTCGATTTGATCAATTATTCGAATTGAATCCTCTCGTTAAAGGGTCTCAAAATCACGGTTGATGAATCGAAGTTCATGGTGCTTATTATGGGTCAAAATTCTTAACTCGTGAACCAGAACCTTAATTCTGAGACATTTTAAGCTTTTAACTTGCGCAATTTGTTTAAATATTGAAAACAAGAATTCTAGAAATTATTCGACTTACACATCCACTCAGAAAATATACTCATTCCAAAAGCAAGAGTTTGAGTTTGACAATTCCTTCGTATTATATAAAAGTTCTCTTTCGTGTAATAGTTTGCCAAAAGTATCAACGATAAGAAACCATAGTACACCAATTGGAGATCACTATACAATTTTATAATTTTGAGGTTAGCTAATATTCAGCCAATCAGGTGGTAACAATTTGTCACCCTTCGCTTCTTTAGATGTAGTTGCTAGATCAGAAACATAATCTCCACATTCTTGTTGAAACGACTTTGCTTATATGCCTGTATGCGACTTCGCTTTTATGCATTGAAGCCCATAAGAAACATAAGACTAACATATATGAATAATAAAATCTTCTAACTCTACTAAGCCACCTTCATGCCAGTGCAATTTGCAATGGACTTAGATTATCTTCAATTGTTCATTTACAAGCCTAGGTTTAATGGGTACTAAGAACTTGTCCATTCTGCTTATTCTATCTTAGTATAGTATGTGAGCATAACGTCCTGGGAAAAAAAATGCTGGAAGAGATGGAGCTTTTTGCACATTGATATATGTTAAGGTAGAAATACAAGTAAATCAATATAATTCTTTTGGCTAAAGATAAACAAAAGACAACTGATTAAAAGATAAAACAAAAGACAACTGATTAACTATAAGGTAGATTTATTTTTTAATACTTAAAATACAGCCCCATTTTGCTCATAGAAGAAACTTACACCAGAGGCATGGTGTTCTGCTGTTAAGTGAATTACAAGACTACATCAATACAAATACCAACAACATTTTGTAGAATAAGGATTTCACTATTGTAATTCTTTGGTGTACTAACAGATATTAATTACTATAGTTTCTACAGTAAAATATGGAGCCTTTCACAACTCAAAGATCATGAGAAGGATTCATAATGTAGAATGTTCCCCTTATGATATGATTGTCAATATATCGCATCAAGTAGCTTTATCTCAAGCAATACTTTTTCTTTACAGATATTGTTTTTAATATAGAGCATTTTACTATTGAAGTATTCTTTAAGAGAAATTGAAATAAGGAAAACTGATTGAAACAGGCTTTGCATGATTGAAAACACCAATATATCTAGGGGAATTTATAAGTTGGCTGAGAAAGCTTTACTTGTTTGAAAGCATTTGTACATTTGCTGAATCCCCTACAAAGTGACTGGAATTATGTATTCTTTGCAAACTTTACCATAATCTTCTTCTGGAATAGTGACCCTTTACAATGATAATTAGTTAATAATATGGGTTAAGGGGAAGAACAATCCCATCAGATAGATCCTATTATAAGTAAATCCTTTCTTCTTTTTTCTACTTCTTTATCCTTGAAATATGGAGTCCTATCAGAATTAGCTGGCTTCGAACCCTCATAATTGCAGCTGTGAATTTATTTCATTTGCTGCTTTTTTTTTTTAGATATTTCCTTCTGGATTATAATTTCTTCTTCTTGTTTGTTTCCATTTTACTTGGTGGATGCAGCAGCTACTTGTTTGCCTCTCTCTCTCTCTCTTTCTCTCTCTCTCTATGCACGCGCACACACACACACAGATTCCCCTCAAATTTGAGGCATGCTTGGCAGGGTTAACTTGGCATACTCAGAGAGTTCTCCTTCCCTCTCCTTTTTTTTCCCTCTCATTTTGTTTCTCATAAGCACCAAGCTTGATTATTCAGCATTTGTTTCTCTATTTTGTTTTAATATTACTCAATTCAGTTTGTGGCATTTCTATCATAAAATGGCTTTTGGTGGATTTTTTTAATTATTCTTCTAAACATTCAATGTACACCTATATTTTTGGTGTGTTCTAATCAATAATTTTTGCAGGCCAAACCTAGTAAGCATCTATGGGTGGGTGGATTTGGTTCAGCAGTTTCCAAGGAACAGTTGGAAGAAGAGTTTATTAAGTTTGGTAAAGTTGAGGAATTTAAGTTTCTTAGAGAGCGAAATACTGCATTTATCGAGTTCGCCAATCTTGAAGATGCTATAGAAGCCATGAGAAAGCTGAATGGGAAGCGAATTGGCGTTGACCATATACGCGTAGATTTTCTCCGATCTCACTCCATAAGAAGAGTAAGTTTCTTTCTTGAGAATATGTACCGATTTTAAAAAAGTCTGCATTGCAGGCAATGTATCTATGTTCAAAATACATATGGTAAGCAGGCAAGCTATTGTAAGTAGAAATAGTTTGTCAAGTTCTCAACATGGGTTGCCTGTTTACTTTTTTTTCTGGCGAATGTTTTCCCCAGAAAACATGGTTTGATTGACACATTTATTGGCCCTATCTTATGAATTAATATTCCCATTGATGTGATGTAGTTATGTGGGGTATGGTTGTTTTATTTGATGGTATCACTATATCACCTCTCATGACTATTTAAACCCATGATCTCTCTGCTTTGTTGTTGGGTTTATTTTCACTCAAATGTATTTACTTTCTGTTTGATTGGGTAGACTTAGTTTTGTTCTTCCTTTTTGTTCAACAGGAACCTGACTTCCGTGATACGAGAGACGGACAGTTTCCAATTACACATTCTGGCTTAAGACGAGCTCAGGTAATTGATTCTAAATAGTTTTCACTATACTCTTCAATTGTAAAACACAGTTTTGTAGTTTAATTTCCCATTTTCCTATGATCACATTTGGTAGCATGATTTATTAATTTGTTGTGGCATTTTTTTCCCTATCCCATAACATTCAGCACATATAACCTTTGACAAAAGTGCTTTGCATGAAACTGCGTAAGTGGTTTTGTACAAAATATTTGGATTCTAGATGTCAATATTTGTTGAGAAGTATACCTGGCCTTTTTTAGTGTTTTAAATGTCTTAATCCGCCGTCAATCATATTATGACTTTTTTCCCTCTAATTTATACTTAAGTTTTTAAACTTGTCATTTTAAAATTCTCAGCCGTCAGCTGCCCGAAGGGATGTACCCAGTAATATATTGTGGGTAGGTTATCCACCGTCCTTGCAGATTGATGAACAAATGCTCCATAATGCAATGATACTTTTTGGTGAGATTGAGAGAATCAAAAGCTTTCCATCTAGGCATTATTCATTTGTAGAATTTAGGAGTGTGGATGAAGCTCGACGGGCTAAAGAAGGTTTGCAGGGACGACTTTTCAATGACCCTCGCATCACAATTATGTATTCAAGCAGTGAGCTTGGTCCTAAGGAGTACACCAGTTTTCAGAGTGGGTCGAGGCCAGAGATTTTGAATGAACATCTATTTCCATCCAGTCAGTTGGAAATGTCGGATCATCATCGTCCTGTGGGAGGGCACTCTTTTCCTGGATCATTTCCACCTAGTAGCATTCAGAGGCCAAACCTACAGTTGCGGCCTTTTGGTCCTCAAGGAGGTTTTGATCCACTGTCTACTTCAGACTTTAATGATTTGGCTGCTTTGCACAATCTGCGAGATGGGAATTCAAACATTCCAATGGGAACAAACTGGAATAGGCCATCTCCTCCTACATCTGGTATCCTTCCTTCTCCTACTTCAAGGGTTAGGCCACCTATGAGGTCAGTATCTACTGGATGGGATGTGCTTGACCCAAACCAACATCAGAGGGAATCAAAACGTTCAAGAATTGATGTGCCATCATCAATTGATGATGATTCCTTTCCCTCACGAAACATTGATGACCGTGGACTACTTATGGATAAAACATATAGGCTTGGTATGGACACTGATGCAGGTATTCCAAGTTCACATTTAAACATTCATGGGAAGCGTAGTCTTAGTCCAGTTGGTACAAGGAGCATGACGGGATTACATCAACGTCATCTTGACAATGATTTTATATGGCGTGGTATTATTGCTAAGGGTGGAACGCCAGTCTGCCATGCTCGTTGTGTCCCTATAGATAAAGGAATTGAGTCTGAGCTGTGAGTATGATCTTCTTGCATAGAGTTTACGTTTTAATATTACAAGTACTTGTGATATTAGATTATGTCCTGCTTAATGATAGTTGCATGTGTTAGAACGATAAATGCATTAAAAATAACTCTTGGTTTCTATTTCTCAAGGAAGAGCTAAGAATATCATTGGTTAGATTAGAAAATTTTTGCAGGACTTATTATCACCTTCTACCTGAATGTTCTGCCAAAAAAGTGCACTTAATTGAAATGCTTTTCATGCGTAGAACTTTCTGGGGTTTTTTGGTTTATAGATGTAGATTTCTTCATTTTTCTTATTTGTTTTTGAAACATAGGAACATTTAGGCTAACTCTGTGGATTGATATTTAAATACAGCTAATAATGGCTTCCACTAGTATTGCGCCTGTCATTTATAGTTTTGTCCTAATATTTGAGCTTCCTGTTTTGCAGTCCTGAAGTTGTTAATTGCTCAGCCAGGACAGGATTGGATATGCTTGCAAAACACTATGCTGAGGCCATTGGATTTGACATTGTCTTCTTCTTGCCTGACAGTGAAGAGGATTTTGCTTCCTATACTGAGTTCCTTCGCTACTTGGGTTCAAAAAACCGTGCTGGTGTTGCCAAGTTTGATGATGGCACGACACTGTTTTTGGTTCCTCCATCTGATTTCTTGACCAATGTGTTGAAAGTTGCAGGACCCGAACGTCTTTATGGTGTAGTTCTCAAATTGCCACAACAAGTCCCTAATGGTGCATCAGTCCAGCCACAGATACGTCAACCCAGCCATTTTACTCAGTATGCTGATAGGTATCATTTTCCTCCACCAGATGCTGAGTATAATCAAATTGTTCGGAAGGAGGAACATGTAATGCCAGTGGACTATAACAGGGTTTTGCATGAAGAACCTAAGCCTCCATCAAAGTCATATTATCCTCCAACAACAGATTCTATAATGGAGCAGTCAGTCCCTCAAGATTATGCTTCTGGTAACACCACAGCTGTTTCTCAAGCAGGAGTTTCATTAACACCTGAGCTTATTGCCACACTTGCTTCTTTGTTGCCTGCAAATGCACAGTCAACTGCTTTGGAAGGAGGTCAGCCAATCTCGGGCTCTCCTGCCATTAGGCCTCCATTTTCATCAATTCCTGCTGATAAAAGAACTTCCTCAAATGGATGGAAAAATGATAATCAGGTTTCCAGAAATGCAAATCATTTACAGTATGGGGGCCAGTACAATCCCCAGGAACAGGTGTCTCAGTTTCAGCATTACTCATCTCTATCCAATGGACCTAATCATTTGGCAAATATGGTCCCTGGCAGCACCCAAATGCAAGATTCTTCTGTCAACCTACCACATCAGGCAGGAATTGCATCTAGGCCATCGGCTGGTGTTGCCTTGCCTTCCCAGAGCGGACAAGTTTCTTTGTCGCCACAAGTCGGTCAACCATATCCGCTTGAGGCTTCTCAACAGAAGAGTTTTGGTGGGATGGTGCACGGAACTGACGTTCCTGGTTCATACAGTCCATCAATCATTTCCAATAATCCAGCTGCCTTCTCTAATCAGGTTCAGGGTGTTAATTATTCCCAGGCACAAGCTGGGATGCCATTATCTGCTGACAAAGTGAATTGGGAGGTTCCCAACCAGATGTCTCAGTTTCAAAATTCGCTTCCTGGATCTGGTCAAGGAACATCAGAGGATGTGGTTGACAAGAATCAGCGATACCAGTCAACATTGCAGTTTGCAGCAAACCTCCTCCAACAGATACAGCAACAGCAGCAGCAGCAGCAAACAGGTAGTCCGGCAATTAGAGGACCTGGAAACCAGCAATGAGATACCTTTTCACATAGGTAATTACTCCTAACTTACCGTGCCTATATGATTGAGTTTTCTTAATGGTTGACACCTAGAAGAGGACAATACCTCTGCTAGAAGTGTACTAGATTTTATTTATTCCCTTGCTTGTCTGCATACTATGTTATCTGTTAGGATTCTTTACTCTTTGTTCATAATCTTGTTTCACATGTGTAGTTCAATGTATAATTTTAGAAACCAAAACAACCTTTGTATTTGTTGTGCTTCTTTTTGGTGCACATGCTTATGAAGAGTGTCGATTATATATTTTTAGCATTGGTATGGAGGGAGAAGTGAAGGTTATTTGTAGTTAAGTAATGGAGATACTTGCATCATTATTTAGAATAGTGTCGGATTCTGCATTGTTGTTTTGAAATTTAGAGTAGCTGGAATTCTTGAGGTGCTCAAAGAGAGATGACTAGCTAGAAATTCTGAGAGGCTGAATAGGTGTCATGTTGGGTTATTACTAGTGATGCAGTCCTATTATATGGAAGATGCTGTTCTGAAGAAAAGTGCTAACGAAGCTTAGGAATTCAAGTCATATGTGTGCTCTCCTTGTGCTTTCTTGCATTATACTTATTCTTTGAAATGCTTGCAAGCTTTCTCAAAATTTGTTGGGACTCTTCGTTCAAGTGCATTGGGTCCCAAGTCATTATTTACAACTTGGATTTATGTGCACATTTGCACTTGAAATTTACACAGCGTAATCGGTTTTACAAAGTTTTAAATAATGCTGTGGGACAAGACATGGGTCCCAATGCAGCTGATTGAGTGTCCTAACATTTGTCATTTGAAATGCCGATAAGATCATTTTTCTGTTCTCTATGCATTACAGTTCTCATCCTACTAAAATCATGAAGAGCATGTGTTCTTTTATTATTATTATGTGTGCTTCATTTGTTTATAGATTTCTGTTTTTGTCAATATGCCACTGTTTTCATATCTTAGTGTTCCACTTTTATTTTTCTAGCTCCTTCCCTGTCTTATAATTTGTGCTTACTAGGGTTATATTAGTTTAGGAAGTTTAGGTTTATAATTGTAACTATGAGGTGTAATTCTAATTTGTAAAAGCATGCTTTACATAAATTTGGATATCTTATTGAGACTTTGAAAGCTTTACATCTTATTTAAGGAGATACTTAAAAACAAGAACCTAAACAATTCAAGCCTAATAAATCACAAAGCAATAGAAACTAAATATTTGGAGCTAATTTTCTCCATTAGGCATTTTATGCTTTGTTCCTGTAAGGTTTCTGCCACAGGAACTGATGCAGTTTAGTACTCGATGTCCGATTAAAACCAGTGGAAGCATCAGTCATTTGTTGAACACTCAAAACATATGTCATTTCGTTAAAGTTCCAAGTTGCTCTAGTTCTTAAGGATAGTGGAAAATAATTACAATAAGGTTATCACTATATGTCTATAGCAGGTAAGCAAAATAAGCTTAACGGTATCCTTGAACATTGCACTGAGATCATTAGCAGTTGGGCTGATACCTACTAAATGTACTTTTGGGAGTTCCTTACTAATTTTACATTGCGGAAAACAAACATATACTACGGATTGCCATTCTAATAAACAATGAATCGACAACGTTAAGTAATCTGAAATTGCTCTTGATACGGATTTGTATGTCAAACTCTATGAATGGGCGTTTCTGCTAATAAGGAGGGAGTATCTTGTTTGTTGTGCTTGTTGCATTCTAAAATTTAGGCATTCGGCAGCCTGGAAAAGATGGCGGTTTCAGTTTAGTCTTTCTAGGAATCTGGTTGGCATAATATACAAATGTTAGTATTTTGCTCTTTTGACTAACCCTCACAGAATGAGATGACAATGTTTGGAATTTCTTTCAAGCCGGTTTTGAATTTTGATGAAAAACTTAATTTCTGGTAGGATTCAGATTCATACTTATTGGTTTGGTTTAAACAGGACATCCTAACAGTCCCTTCTCCACCCAAAGATTTTTGTCAAATCCATTACAAAATAAATTGTAAACCCTCTGTGAGAAGAGCAAAGTTTGCTTCTCGTTTTGTATTATTAATATGAACGAGGAAGAATTCAGAATTAGGGGAAAGAAAGGACATGAAATCCCATTCATTAGCTAGGCGAGCCGTGCAATTGAATTGAACAGTGTCGATTCGAAGCCTGTTTTTTGAAGTTTGCGCAGTCTCCGAATACTTCTTCCAAACTCGAACTGGAGCACAGCCATAGTGCTTGAGTTTCACAGCGAGAATAAGTGCATATTATCGGTCTTAAACTCGAGACCTTCTAAATGGAACTCAACCACCTAAACCAACCCTCATTGGTTTATTAATTTGAATAAAAAATATTTATTAAAACTTCATAACCATATTTATTTTTCACTGACAATTTAAACTGATGGTACACGTACCTAGAAATCAGGTTGTGAAAACATTTCAAAAAGCATGCTGGTATTTATCTGTCCTTAAAGTGGTTGTGTAGCTTTCTCCGAGTATTTGGGTATGCGAATTGGAATTCTTTCTGGTCTTAAGGAACTGGTTGAGGATGGTGGATGGACTCTGGAAGCTACTCTAATCTAAGTTACATATGCACTTATCATTACGCTATGTCTAAGTCTTGGTGCGCGCTATTCCCACAAGTCTTACTGTACCTAATTTAACATCTAAATAACTGGCTGGTCATGCTTAGTCATGAAAATGTATAAGTTACAGATAACTCATGCAGTGGAACCCCAAAATTGCCGCCGAAATGCATCATGCTAACCATAGCGACTATTGATTATTTTCTACAGCTTCAAGAAAGCTTTTGGCTTAAGTATATTGTGTTGCGTGCTTAATTTGGTGCACTTCATTGAAAATCATATGAAACTTTTCTTATGAGCCTGCAAATTAAACAATATAATTCATAGTTGATGATTAATTTATTTCCCATTGGTTTGTAGGTAGTTGGGCCTTATTTAATCATCTTCAAAGCTTCAAATCTCTCGCTCTTAGCTTTTGTTTGTCGTCTAAAAGGAGGGAGGACGTGCCATACATTGCCATTTGTGATTGTATTGGTGTTTTCCAAGTTGTACTCACTGTAAAAAAAATTGTTTCTTCAGGTGATGACATAGGATAGGATTAGTATTACCTCTTTTGAATGTCCAATACATTTTCTTTTCTTTCTTTTTATTTTATATAATAGTTAATTCCTTTACAAGTAATACCTTCATTTTTTTTTTATAAAAAAAAAATTATATTCAGCTTCAAAATCATCATTCGATTCCAATAGTAACAGTAATTGAATTTACTTTAAAATTGTTGATCTTTTTAAAGAAAAATAATACTATAGCCAATAGTTTGGTTCAAATTTTTGAATTCGTTTAAACAGATTTTGAATCAAATCGTAAGCTTTTGAATTCGTTTAAACAGATTTTGGACAGAAGCTATAGAATGGATTAGTTTAATGGGGTTAAAGCATTGGATGTACTATTAGTTATATAATCAAATACTCTTTGGGGGTTATGTTATGTATTAAAATGATTGGAGACAGCAGGCACGAGTAATAGCGACTTCCACCAACACTTTTCACATGAAAATGCATGACCTTAGCAAGAACAGCGGTTTTCTCTATTCAAGAACATGAATTTCACCACCTTCATGTTTTTAATATTTCATATCTTCTTCTGTTTCTAACATATATATTGCCTATTTTTTATTTCATTAACATCTCCCTCATAAAATGAAACAAACAAAGAAAGTCATTCAAATTGCATTACCCACTCTTACCCTTTCTCTCATTTTCTTCATTTACATTTTCTTTTTTATTGGAATCAACCCTTTTACAGAATCCTTCTCTAGTTACCCCATTAATACATTAACTCAAATCCCTAACAATCAAACCAAATTTAGCATACTAATCGGAATCTTGACCCGCCCGGAGAAGCAAGATCGCCGCCACTTCCTCCGCCTTGTCTACGGAGTTCAAGAAGCATCCACCATCGCTAGCATAGATATAAAGTTCATATTTTGTAACCTCGCAAAATATGATCATAAGGTACTAATATCATTAGAAATTCTTCGGTTCGACGACATTATAATCTTGAATTGTATAGAGAATATGAACAATGGAAAAACCTATACTTTCTTTTCTTCACTTCCAAGAATTCTTCCAAAAAAATATGATTATGTAATGAAAGCTGATGATGATGTGTTCATTAGACTAAAGCCATTGGCTTTTTCACTAAACCCACTTCCAAGGCAAGATTTGTATTATGGGTATGTAATTCCTTGTGAAAGCAAAAACCCATATGAAGGGTACATGTCAGGAATGGGATTTTTGGTTTCTTGGGATATTGTTGAATGGATTGAGAATTCTGAAATCGCTAGAAATAATACTCAAGGGCCTGAAGATAAGCTTGTTGGGAAATGGTTGAAAATGGGAAATAAGGGTAAGAACAGGTTTTGTAATAAACCAGGAATGTATGATTATCCAAGAACTAATGGAAAGTGTTCACATGAACTTATACCTGAAACTGTTGCTGTTCATAGGCTTAAAAGATGGGATCAATGGTTTCATGTTCTTGAATTTTTCAATGTAACCAAAATACTTAATGATTCTAGCAGCTTATATCATTTCTGATTTATATGTTATTTGTCTATAGAATTTTGTTCTTTTTAACATATAAAATGGTATAACATAGAATTTGTGTAATTTTTGGATATAATTGAGGAAACTAATGGACAAGATGACATTATATATATTACACAATAAGGATAACCATTTTCTTTGCACCAAAACGGCAGTAATAGCATAGTTGGGAAGACTTAATTGGCAGAATTTGTGTTCATTATTTTTGCATGAATTGCTAATTTGGCGTTTAAGGGATGTTCTTTGTTGTGAGAAGTCGAAAGATAAGTCTATTTTTTTTAATTATCTAATAAGGGTCAATAATAATAATAATAATAATAATAATAATAATAATAATAATAATAATAATAAGTGTACAAAAGAAAAGAATTCATCATCCTTTATATAATTATAGCTAAGTGGACAATAAGAATGAACTACATTGAGTTCAACAGAATAATTAGTATATATATATATATATATATA